>JASANB010007759.1:0-181670 GCA_030248155.1 Sabatieria punctata | reverse complement strand
GGCCAATACCCCTCTCGGCCCGGCCATACACCCTCCATCCACCCTCTCCCAAAGGGAGAAAAATTTCGATTTTTAGGCGTTTTTTGGACTTTTCCAGGACCCTTTGAGACACCCCCCCCTTTTCCCGTGACACACCCCAGTCCTGAGCCTTAGCTTAGGCTTAGCTATTATGGTTAGGGTATGTGCTCAGGCTTATTTTTCAGGCTTAGGCTTAGCATTTATGCTTAGGCTTATCGTTTAGATTTAGGCCCTAGTCTTATGCTTAGTTTCATACTTGCCGTTTGGGGTAAAGGGGGCGCCCCAAGCCCCATTTTTCGGCAAAAGTCCCCCCGCGGATTTTAGGGGGACCTGAAAACCCACTTTTGGCTCCAAAGTAAAGAAAATTTTTGTCCAGACATAGACAACACATTCTGCATCTGTTGCCTCATTTTTAGGTTTTAAAACCATTTTTCGCCCCACAATCCCTAAAAAAGGTTGACAAAACCTACTTTCGACTTGCTCCCAAAACCTATTTGGATTTGAAAAAGGCCCACACGGAAAAACCCAGCGACATGTATGCTTTGTTTTTAATAAAGAGAAGAGCAAAAACTAGTGTCCAAAAGCTGTTATTTCACTTTCGAAAAGCTATTTTGCGTATCGATCTGCTGTCTGTACCAAATGCTTCTGAAATCGTGGTTTTCAGCTGCTTATCGTGCATCCTGAGGTTTGATTTCGATCTGCGTCGCTGCAACTGCTGTGTGGACCGGACCGTGCCTGTGCACTGGTGGAATGGAAAGGTTGTCTCAGCAAAAAAGTCGGCCCCACAGACCTTAGTAACGCAGGTGAGGATTAAATTTGACGTTAAAACGCCGATTCAAGCTTAGTGAGCGAGAATTGGTGGTCTTTTGCGCTTTTAACGGAATCAGAATGCTGACTGTATTAGGCGGCTTCCACAATGGTTGTGTCTCGTTCCGATTCGACAAGCCACCGGCCACAAAAGCTGCCAACTGAAGATCTTCAGAGCGAACGTATCAAGCAACTGTCAGAGCTAGCAAACGCGTTGGACGGCCGAACTCGGGAGCTGGGGTGCACCAGTGCCACCGAACCTTGATTTTAGTCAAAAATCGAACTTTTTGGCTTATATCCCTTCAACCCCCATCAGGCGTTCCTACCCCCTCAGGATTTGAAAAATTTCCACCCCTTGCCGAAATGCTAGCCCATGTCTGCTAAAATAGGCTAGACTGGCGACTGCACAGCACAAAGACAGGCAACAGTATGCAAGAAATGGTGCTGCCGACCTAACCAGCATTCAATTGTATGCTATCGATATGGAATTGTCAGTTAGGATGTGCTAAGGGTCCGTCCATAAATTTGTGTATATTATCGATATGCAGTTGTCAGTCTGTTAACGCGAGCATTGCGTAATGACGCTTGAATTATGATTGATTGTTGCATAATTTTTATCTTTCCGACCGCACCGCAACTACATAGACAGGGTTCGTGCGGGACCTGGAAAGTCAGGGAGTCATGGAAAAGTCAGGGAATCTGGTGTTTGGTCAGGGAAAATTTCATAGCAGCAGAAACATCTCGCCGCCAAATGTTCCTTTCAGAACTTTACACAACACCATTTTGAAGATCGGTCTTCTGACTACTACTTAAACCGGAAACTTACGCTCTGAATACCATTTAAATGCGTTTTACAAAGCGAATTTTTTTAAATTTTCTCAGAATGGAGTTTCCTGTACCTGGTTGTTCAGGGAATAATGATTTGGTCATGGAAAAGTCAGGGAAAGCTCAGGGAATTTTGTTATACAAAAGCCGCACGAACCCTGATAGAGTGCACGAACTGAATTGCATAATTAATTCGTAATTTCTTCTGAATTCTTTAAATCTTTCGTTTCTTCCGGGAATCGGAGAGAGGCAGCTGTTTCAATGAGACACATGGGACGCAGAAATTGAAGGGACAACCTTTTCTTGAGTACATAGGCACGGTCAGCGGCAGCCATTGAGATTGGTGCAGACTTGACAGCAACAAAGGCACCTGAAAAGCACGCATTTAGAGTAGAGGCACATCAGAACAGAGAGAGAGCGCTGAAGGGAAGCGGCGGTTTACGTTGGCGGTTTACCTATACCTCTCGCCCACCGATACCACCCACTTGGCCGTTAAACAGTCTGACACCGTATGGTACCCCTACCCATGGACATATGACCACTACCATATATGGTACGAAATCTGAATGGAGTGGTACCAATATGGTATGGCTACAGTTACCAATGCGAAGGTAGGAGTACCATGGTGCCGTCAACGCAGTGGTCTAACGTGGGTACCATAATATGGTTATATATATATATGGTTATATGGTGCCACTAGCCTAGGTGCCGGTGCCATAGGCTAACAATCACAGTCAGAAATGCATAAAGGCAGGGTTCGTGCCGATCGGGCGATCCAAAATCCCCTGACAATAATCACCTGCTTTCCCTGACAAAAGCCAACAATCCCCTGACATTTTCAAAAATTCTTCACACTAATGTGAACTTTATTACCCCAAAAACTGGTGCTATTCATCTGTACACCTGCAATCAAAAGTTACCACACAACCTGGTCCAGAAAATTTTGAAAAATTAGCCTTCAAAAACGCACTGACATTAACTGAATAATCTGCACTACTCATTGCTGTTTGTACAACCTATTCAATGCATACTTTATTCCCTTACAACACCCAAATCTCTGGATCCCTGACAAATTATAAATCCCCTGACCGGCACGAACCCTGAAAGAGGGCTGAAACGGTTGCCCTGCTCATGCTCTCACCTACCCCCTCATGCCGCCGCAACCACCCTCAGGAATTTTTTTGGAAGAAATTTGCGTACAACCTCTTAGTCGGCCCTACCCACTCCTCAGCCTCTCAGGATTTTAAAATTATACTCCCATCCCTCAGCCGAAATGCTAGCTCATGTCAGATAATAAAGTCGGAAGTAATCTAACAACCTACATGGGTAATTCTAAACATAAAACGTAACAGGGGGTTGCGGGTTACCCACAAATGTTATTACAATAGGCTAATAGTCACAGTCAGACATGCTAAAGGCAGGGTTCCTGCCGATCGGACAATCCAAAATCCGATGACTATCACCATACATGTAACAGGGGGGCTGCCCCTACACGAAATAGGCCAGACTCCCCCCCCCGAGATCATTTTTCCGCCCCCCTCCGATTTTTCTGGCAAGTAATTTTTTGAGCAATTTTTTTGCAATTTCAGTCACAAAAATTGCCAAAATCGCCTGTAAAACAGAACTTCTTAGCTGTATTTCAGCCCAAATTAGCGATTTTTGACGATTTTTAGCCCAAAAATCGCGTTTTTTTCTATTTTTGAGCGTTTTTTTAGTGCCCAACCCCTCCCAAAATTTTGGCTCAGACCCCCCGGCCGGCGCCAGACCCCTCCCCCCTTCGGCGGATGACCTGTTACATGTATGACTATCACCTGCTTTCCCTGATAAAAGCCAAAAATCCCTGACATTTACAAAATTTCTTCATAGAAATGTGAAATATGTTTAGTGAAGTGAGAGCTGCAGGCAGAATGCACAGGAGCAGACATGGGTTAGCATTTCGGCTGAGGGGGTAGAATTTTCAATTTCTGAGGGGGTAGGAACGCCTGAGGGGGTGGTAAGCCAAAAAGTCCGATTTTTGGCTAAAATCAAGGTTTTTTGTCTTATTTTTCATTAAAAAAGGTTAAAATAAGCTATTCTGAGCTCATTTACACCTAATCCAGGCATATTTTTATCATAATTTTCTATACAAAATTCCTGACGGGGGTAGCGGTCGGCTGAGGGGGGTAGGTCCCAGTGGGGCCACCCCCCCCCCCCTTTGCCCATGTCTGCACAGGAGCAGTTAGAATTTCGGTAACTTTGGGAGGCAAGATGTGAGTCATGATGCAACTTAGACCGACTAATCAATTATTCTTACTATTTCAAAACCCAGTACAAGCTTTAGGTTAGAATGCTTTTAGCACTAAAAATACAAGCGTTAAATGCAACTTTCTATCAGATTTGCTGCAGGCAGATACAGCCAGGCGATCCAAAATCCCCTCACAATCATCTGCCTTCCCTGACAAAAGCCGAAAAAAACGTGCTAAACTCGCAGACTGATACCATACGGCTTGGCAGTCAATACGTCCTAACTAATTGCTGTCGACCTTAAGCCTTGCTTTCAAACTTAGGCTTACGTTATAGGTTTAAATTTGAGTTTTAGACATAGCTTATAACACCATCTGTTAGACTCAACCCATACCTACATGTCTGGCACAAATTCTGGCCTAATTTCCGGACCAGAAGCCACCAAACAGAAAAAATAACTCCTCTATAGGTACCGGCATACATGGGCCGGGGGGTAAGGGGTATACCCCTCCCCCTCGGCCGGCCCTACCCCCGCCCCCCCCTCCCGGAGGGAGGAAATTTTCGGTTATTTAATGAAAAATTGGGGTTTTTTTTGCCTTTTTCTGGGGACCCCCCCCCCCCCCCCCGAGGTCTCCGGACCCCCCTACCCCCCCCTCCGAATTTTTCCGGCCCATGTATGGGTACCGGTATCATAATTGTAAGGTTGACCGGTCTGCAGTTTCTGGGCCAACCTACAGGTTTAAAAACACAGAACCATTGTGAGGAGGTAGACCGATGTAAAATTTCCGAAATTTTGAAACAAGCGCTTCACTGTATGCAGGCTCTACCATCACTTTAGAGTGCCAAAATCGGAATTAAGAGGACTAACTTTTCAGAGTACCTAGCCTTTCGACAGCACCGGTAGAAGCAAACAATTTTTGCGTTCAGCTCACCGGAATGGAAAATTTGAAAGGCTGCTGTGAGCTCAATTCTTAGCCGCTTGTTCTGTAAATTGGTCTAGAATTTCTTTTGTATAAACTGTATGCCTGACAAATTTGCAGGAAAAATGTCACAACGCAACGCTCGCAAGCTAAAAATGGCTCGCAACGGTTGTGCAAAAATTTCCGTTCAGGTGAACTGAACGGAAAAAAACGTTTGTTTCTACCGATGCAGAAGTGGTAAAGAAATTTTGCGTCAGTTACATTATACTTTCTGTTCATCTAAAAGTACTAAGCCCGCGTTTTACAAACGTACCTTGCTTTTATGAAGAAGCCTTGCCAGTAACAGCTGAATATTGAACACTGCCACCGCTAGAGGTAATAAGTTTGTTTTTCTGTCCTCTTAGCTTCCGACCTCAGTTTGGCAGCTAAATATTTGAGTTGGTTGTTGTTGTTAATAGCCCCAGGAAAGCAGCAGTAGCGATTGGGTCGATCCCTAGATCCTGTACCGTCAGAAGCGTAGGTCTGGTTGCATAGTCATAGTCAAACAGATGGCCGGTAGTGTGACGCTCACCGTTGCAATCAGGGCACAGCTCCGAAATGTCCGAGTGTAGTAGGCTGTACTGATAAGAGCGTAGAAACCCGCTGTATGCCTAGCGTAGCTCTGGGCCAGGGTAGTGCGCACCTTTCTGGACAAAGAAACCTCAGAAGTGTGAATTTGCGGAGGCTCAGTCAGCAAAACCGGATTTGGCCCAAGCTAGCCATTAGCCAACTCCACAAAGTAGCTGTGGATGTTCTTCAGTTGCTTTTGGAGAGAGGGCGCTCCAACAGACCCCAGCTCAACCACATCGTGGTATTTGGTTCAAAGGGTGTCTTTCATGGAACGCGGGCGTTGAACGTGATGGACCAGTTCACAGAGAATATGAGTTGGTCGTAACTAGGGTTGGTGCTGCTGCCACAACAACTTCTAAGAAAGTTAACCACACCGAAATCGCGCAGCAATGGAATGAAAGCACAGGCCAGGTGTTCCAAGAACTCGCAAACAAATGTTGAGCTGAAAAAACACAAAAATAATGCTTCAAAAAGTCACCACCTCAAAGCAACGAATCGGTACAGAGCGCAAAGCTCAAGCAAAAATAATTCCCGTCCATCCATTTTAAGGGCTTTGGACTGTAGGGCGGTGGCGGCTTACCCATACCCCTCCTTCCGGACCGATACCAGCCACTTGGCCGTCCATACCCTTTAGCTTTTACAGGGTTCATACGGATCAGGGTTTTCCAAATTCCCTGACCTGAGTGCTAAAATTCCCTGACTTTCTACAAGCAAACTCATAAAACAGTAAATGTTTTCAAGCACCTAATTTTGTGATTTCTTTGGCATCGGCAGATATTTTCATAAACGGTTGTCGGTAGCATATCCAATGATTTTCTAAAAGCAAAGGGTGACTTTGGTATTAAAAACTAATCGTATTTCAACAGGTATTCCGAGCGTGAAGTTAACAATAATTAACAGTTTCAGGGTTTGACGAGGCCTGGTTGGGCCGCAGCCTAACCAGGGCGAGAAAATTTTGAAGAAATAGCTTTCAAAAACGCATTTAAAAGGTAGTCTTGGCGTAAAATTAACCGGAATTAACAGTTTCAGAGTTTGACGAGGCCTGGTTAGGCAGCTGCCCAACCCGGGCGAGAAAATTTTGAAAATCCCAATAATTTTCCCTGACCAGAGCTGAAATTCCCTGACTTTTCCCTGACCATTTTTAAATTCCCTGACTTTTCCCGGACCTCCCTGACTTCCCTGACCCGTATGAACCCTGTTTTAGATTATTACCTTTCTAAATTAAAACGTGCCAAAAACGCATTTCCAGGCGTTTCAGTGCTTGTTGAAATTTTGGAGTTGGCAGGCAAAGTCCTTAAGCAAGCACCTCCACGGCCATAACCTGATTGTTACATGTACGTTAGAGCTCAGACAGCAGGGTTGAGTCTAATAATTTACTGTTGATAAGTCAATAACTTACGATAGTAAAAGAATAATTTCAATATAAGTCAAAAATTACGATAATACTAACAAAATTATTCCAATAGGCTAACAGTTGAGTTGAGTTAGATGAAAAAGGGGGCTGAGAGGTAGTCGCCCCTCAGGCTATGACTTACCCCACCTCTGCAATTTTTTTGAAAGAATTTTGCATACAACCTCTTGTCTGACCTACCTCCTCGCCCTCAGCCGCCCTTGGGGATCATAAAATTCTCCACCCCTCCCTCAGCTAGCCCATGTCTGCTAACAAACAGTCGGATATAACCATACATGGGCTGGAGAAATCCGGAGGGGTATGTGGTTTTTCGGCGGGGGTTAAGAGCGTATAAAAGGAGGGGCATGGGTCGGCAGGGGTATGGACCACCGAGGGGGTTTCGATCGGAGTTTTCTGTTTTTCCCCAAAAAGGTCGCCAAAATTTTCGGAGGGGGATTTTTTACTCGGCCGTTTTGAATACAATAAAATCCTACTAAAATTTCATGTCCTTAAATGCTGGGAAATACAATACTTTCATTCCTGTCTACAAGTGGCTCTGATATAGTAGCAAAATATGTTTAGTGATAGCTGCACAGGAGTAGCTAGAATTTCGGTAACCTTGCGAGACAAGATGTGAGTCACGATGCAACTTAGACCGATCCATACATTTAACAGGGGGGGTCTGCCCCCCACCCGACTTAGGCCAGACCCCCCCCCAGATGGGGACCCCCCCCGAGACGATTTCACCGACCCCCCCTCCGATTTTTCTGGCAAATTTTTTCAATTTTTTACACTTCCACACACAAAAATTGCCAAAATCGCCTGCAAAACAGCACTTTTTAGCCGTATTTCAGCCCAAATTAGCGATTTTTGGCAATTTTTAGCCAAAAAATTGCGATTTTTCTCGATTTTTGAGCGTTTTTTAGTACCCACCCCCTCCCCCAAAATTTTGGCTGAGACCCCCCCGGCCGGCGCCAGACCCCCCCAACCCCCCTCCCCCATCGGCGGATGACCTGTTACATGTATGGACCGATCAATCAACTATTCTTACTATTTCAAAACCCAGTATTAGCTTTACATTAGAATGCTTTTAGCACTAAAATGCAACCGTTAAATGCAACTTTCTATGGGATTTGCTGCGATTTGCTCAAATACATTACTTACCAGAAAAATCGGAGGGGCGGGAAAATCGTCTCGGGGGCATCCCAAATGTGACTATCGGCCATTATTTTGGTTTATTGGCAACCAATTGAAGGCCAGAGGGCCTGTTTTCGAAATATAGAAGTACTCCAAGAGGGACACATCTGCATAGGGGATGCTTGGGAGGGCCTGTTTCCAAAAATAAGAATACCTCTAGGGTGACGCATTACCCCCTCCCAGAGGGAGAAAATTTTCGCTTATTTAAGGCAGAATAGGCGTTTTTTGGACTTTTTTCCGGGAGCCCCTCCCCCCGAGATCTCCAACCCCCCTCCGGATTTTTCCAGCCCATGTATGATGGGACACACTCTGGACGGCGAAACAGATTCTTTTTTATGCATCTATTTTAACGAATGTTAATCCGGACCTCGTTAATCCGGATATTCGCCCTCCGGACAAGATTAGGCCAGGTCCCAATTTTCCCCCATGTTATATGACTCGTTAATCCGGATCCGAATTCGCTAATCCGGACAGAAGATTTGGGGTCCCAACTTCGAAATTTGTATGGTAAAGTGATTCGTTAATCCGGATTTGGTTAATTTGGGCAAAATCCATGCGCAATTTTCCAATTCAGGTGTGAATTTTCAACTGAATAATGCTTTTCGTTGAGTCAGAATGTGATTATTTTGGCCTTTTATGAGCTATAATCAACTGAAATAAGCTTATGGCTTTTAATTAGGAGGTACAACCGCAGAATCTGATATGCAACTAACACAAGCTGTCATTTAGGTCTTTGACCAGAAAAACAGTGTTTTAGGTTTGATTCGTTAATCCGGACAAAATTGGTCGGTCCCAACTTGTCCGGATTAACGAGACATGACTGTATCCTCAAAAATTATTTTGTACTCCCCATCCCCATCATTATATCTCCGATAGGAGGACTGATTGTAGTAAAGTCCTACCTCGATCTGGTCGAACTGGAGGAGGAGGAGCGATTGCAGCTGGCTGATGAAATAACCGGAACAGGTGAATCGCCACAACAAACAAAATCAATGCCAACCAACAAAATAACTTCACATAATGCGGCCGGGTGAGGCGGTAGACTGATCTAGAATTCCCCAAATTTTGAAACAGCGCTTCACTGAATGCAGGCACACCATCACTTTGTCAAAGTCGGCAATAAGAAGACTGCCAATCTTTTTCAAAGAGACATAGTCTTCTTGCATGCCTTTCTTTCGGCTGAAGAAGTACCGTAGTTTTCAATTTCATAAGTATACTTCCTGTTCATCTAAGTATTAAGCCCGCGCTTTACAAACGCACCGTGCTAACTAATGGATGAGAAGCCTTGCCAATGACAGCCGAACATAGCAGCCACCGCTAGAGGTATAATAAGCTTGTTTCTCTGTCCTCTTAGCTTTCGATGTTATTTTTGGCAGATAATTATTTGAGTCGGTCTTCTCTACACTAGGCCTGCTGTACTGCGCCCAGTCGGTCGTGTGAAAAACGAACAGTTATCGGTCATAAGTTATGGTTCGCACCGCGGCGCCCGACATAACTTTTTCGAGCATAACCACAGTTATGGGTTGGACAGAAAAAGTGTCAAATATAAGTTATGGCCCCCTATAACTATGGCCATAACCATAACTTATGCCTATAAGTTATATGTCATAGTTATGGCCTATAACTCTGTAAAAGTTATGCCGTGCCGCAAAGAGCTAATAGTCTGCAAAATAGAATAGACATTTTACCGCCCTGAAGTTATGGACTAAAACCTGCTGATTTCTATTATGTATATCGTAATTGGTCAGGGCTAATACCCATAGAGGTTACTGTAGATGCTTGCTTGATTGATAAATCCAAAATGGTGATTTGGTGATTTCACAACTGTCAAACATGTTTCTCAGAAATCTTAATTAGAATCCTATACTACGTATAGCATGTCAAGCTACTGTACAGTCAAATTCCGGTCTGTCCATACGACAGTGTTATCTAAAGCTTTTCATCTGTTTGTCCTAGAAAAAGTAAATAAAATGCATTTCTGAACAACTGATTTTACCATAAAAATGACACCATTTGAAAAGCTTAACAAAATGATGGAGTTAGATTCATAATGCCATCAGTTCACTAGAAATCCATACTCAGATATTTGGTGATTTTGGGGTATTTTCTGCAATGTTTTGCATAGAAAAGTAAATTAGAACTTAATTAGAAGTTGAAAGTAAATTAAAATCAAATTAAATTGTTGGTAAATCAGTGCAAGTAAATTAAAAAGCAAGTAAATTATTTTGTGGAGGTGCAAGTAAATTAAAAAGCAAGTAAATTACTAAACTAATTTACTTGACAACGGTACTAGAAAGTATATTTTTTAATTTTTTTTCAGGAATTTTTGCGATTTTTTATATTGTTAGGCGCTAAACTGCTAAAATAAAGAATAAAACCGCGCGTTTAGCCTGCATTTAAGCCCAAATTAGCGATTTTTAACGATTTTTTAGCCCAAAATTGCGAATGTTTGCGATTTTGGGCGTATTTTAGAACCCAACCCTCCCCCCTAAAATTTGGGCTCAGTCCAGCCCCCCGGCCGGCGCCAGCAACCCCTCCCAACCTCCCTTCCCCATCGATGAATGACCTGTTACATGTACGGAACATTAGGGTGCTCAAGTCGTACAGCATGTAATTATTTCAAAAACAGATCTCTCTTTCATACCTATCTTTCAAATTTCCAGCCTAGGTACAGTACTTACTCATGTATGTGCTTTACTTTACAGTACCACTACTACTACCACGCATACCTGAATGGGTTACTGTTACAAATGACCATTTTCGGATAGACAAGTGAAGGGTAAAAATTCAAGACAACATCTGTATTGATTGGAGCGTCCAAAAAGGTCAAAATCTGTTTTGTCATCTGGTAAACGGTCAACCCGGCTCCCAGAAATACCAGCACGAGCCAGATCACTCTGCAAATATTATTATTTTGCGCGGCGTCCGCTGGCTGGGGACTGAGAGACAAAGATGGTTTTGAAACGATAGACGAAAATAAATTCTAAATCTAGAACGGTCCACCTAGTAATTTTGTGTGTGTCGAGCAAGTAGGTGAGGCCGAGTTGACCAGACTTCTCACAAACTGTGGTGCAAACGTTTTTGACGACCATTATGTTTTCTATCAACAGCGGTACAAAGAAGAAAGCAGATTTGAAACGACTCGATTAACCAACATCGTTGACAACTCTACTAACTGCGCCGGTTTAAGTTTTACTGGATGGCCATGCATTCTTTTAGTTGCTTCGCCTCCTTGCCAACTTTGACGTTCCATCGCAGGCCAGGCCGGTTCAGTTTAAACAGCAGACCAAGTCTAAATTCAGGGTTTCAGACGTTCCTTCACTGTCAACGTTCAATTAATCGCTACCGGAGCAACTGCATGGCTAGGGATGGGCACGGAAATTAAGAGTCAGTCTCTGATTCGATCGACTCTCCGCCCTTATCTGTTTGTCTCACGGGGTGGCCAGATATGGCCACCCCCCATATTCTACAAATCCATATCATAATCATATTTTTCGCAGTCATATTATTAAAATATGAGTGCGGCTCGCAAATAATATGATATGATATTATATTTGATATTTGGCCGTTGCGTCGCTTGCATACCGGCACTGCGCTCCGACGTTTAAGAGTGAATAGGAAATAAACAAGAAGACAGTAGGATGAGTCAGTAGAACATTGACCGGTTTGGACCTGGATTTAGCAATTGCCTGTTGGTTTGGACCTCCGTTTGCTTAGTAATAGGGATACAAGGTAGCTAGAAATTTTAGCCTATCGTCCATGCCTCTAGACTTCTTTCATCCTCCTCAGCTGCTTGAAGTAGAGAGTTGCCTCCAGCCGTTTGTCAACAAGGGACTATTAGCTAAACAGCTCTCAAGTCTCAGCTGGCTTTTTGGTCAATTTGCCCCAGATGTTGGGGCTTCCAAAAATTAGTATACTATATTAGTAGTATAAACTATAAAAGTTTGTGGCTATAATATAAAATGTTGTGGCTAAACTATAAAAGTTCGTAGCTAAAATATAAAAGTTTGTGACTAAAATATAAAAGGTTGTGGCTAAAATATAAAAGTTTCTGGCTAAGATATAAAAGGTTGTAGCTAAACTATAAAAGTTTGTGGCTAAAATATAAAAGTTTCTGGCTAAGATATTGAACTAATCTATTCAGATATCATCTAACTTTGAACATACGTAGCTAGCACGTAAACAATTTGCCGGCCCATGTGTCAAATAAGGCCGCCAGATTGCTCCACTATTGTACGTAATTAAGACATGGTCCATTGTCTGACCCCTGCCCTGCCTGTCTGACACCCAGGCAGGTTTAATTACACTTAACAGGCCAGCTGATCGCAGGTGGAAAGAGAGGCGGACAAACGGCCTACCCTACCCTTTGGGCGATATGACTAGAGCGCGTAATCTGAGACAGCATGCAGTAATTGGTTGTGAATGGGCTGATGTGTGAAACAATAATGCAGAAGTCAAAAATAAGTCCATCAGGCGCTACTAGCCTGTCTAGACGAATAAGAAGGCTGCTCGCTCCAAAAAAAGCTTGTCTAGTTATTGTTCGATTTACAAATTCATAATATTTAGCGAATATGAATATGACTTTTCGCAAATAATATTGGTACGTCATATTTCCTGTAATATGCATATTATTTTGAGGCCGTGAAATAATATGAAATATAATATGACCATATCTCATATCATATTACTACCGTGAGACAAACAGTTATCCCTATGTCAAGTTGAAAATCGAACTTTTGCGTAGAGACCTGTGCGTTGGTGTATTAAGAGGCATTCATGAGTTATGTTAAACCTGCAAAGGGTTTATGGATTTGACGCTCCATTCCCGAGATACAAGCCGCCAAAAATCGGCCCGCTTAACTATGGGACCAAAATTCTCAACTCGAATTTCTTTCGTACCAATAAGAGTTGGGACTAAAAAATTGGGGATTTTAGGTAACTTTTTGAGTAGTTTAAGAATTTTTGGTCCAAAATTATTTTTGAGTAAAAATTTTTTTTTGCGACCACTTTGGCCGGCCCTAGCTCGTCTGGAACCCCCCCTACACAGTTTTTTTATTTCAGAATTTTGTAGCGCTATCAATTTGCCAGACTTTGGTGTAAAGCATTTTCGGCTGCGACCCGACATTCGTGAGATATTCGCCTCCGAATGGCCAAAACCGTGCACAATTTGCTAGTTTTGCAGTATTTCGTTACAAAATTTAATTTACGTTTCACATATAGTATTGCCGATAACTGCGTTCAGCGACCAATCGCCTTCATTGGGGGGCGTGGCTTAGGCCACTCCGCTCTGTTTAACTGAGCGGCCGTCATTCACACTTTATGCTTTCTCTCGATACTGGTTTCTCTGTTAGCCTTGAGTTGCTGATTCATCGGTCTTTTATGTATGGCTTCTACCAAACCCGCGGGTTCCCCTCAACGTTCTTCCGATGAGTTCCAGTCAGTCCTCCGTGCTTTGGAAGAAGAAAAAGCTCTCACAGCTGCATTGCGATCCCAATTGGCCGCCGACCAACTGTCAAATGTGCCATTTGTGTTACTGCTTTATACTAATTTTATGTGTTATGTTAATTTTGCTCGATGTGTGACCGATCCAGTTATCGGCAAACTTAGTAGGCCGCCTAGCCTTGGCGAGTAGTTATTGCTAATAAAACCGAGCGGAAGGTCTTCGTCGTGCGTTTCTGTCGCAACCACAACGCGCAAGATCAACCCAGGCCAAACGGCACAACAACTCTCCTCATCCCTGCTCCTGTCATGGTGTCACCCGGAATGGACGCTGCACGGACGGGCGCGCGACGAAAGACCGGCAAGTTCCACAGCGAGAGGCAGTAAGTTATTACAATGTGTTATGGAAGATTTGACTAGCAAGAAATCTACTAGTTCTCCCCATTACACTAGGGCGCAGAGAAAAGCGGCTTTGCTTGAACAGCGGGACTCTTTGCTCAAGGAGGCAGAGGTTTTGTCGTGCACGGTAAAAGAATTTATTCACCAGCTAGCGAACAACCAAAATTTACTTGAGTCTGTCGACCAGAAATACCGGTGCACTGACTTACGTTTTGATGTGCGGAACGCTGAGGTTAAACTGCAAAATTTGCAAAAAGAGTTAACTCCGCTTTTGGAAGAAGTTCCAGCAGACCTTTTCGAGTTCGAAAGACAGTCGAAATTGGTGGGCGAACAGTTAGCGGAAGATGGCAACACCCTTCTCAGTGTTTATCAGCGGTTCCTTTCTACCCTCTCTGCTTCGGCAGGGGCACGTGGTGGCACTTTGGCGCCGGCTGAAGGTGAGCCCGTGGTGGGTGAGGTGGAGCCAGAGATAGCTACAGTACCCACTAGTACCGCACCCACCATGGACTCTAACTTCTTGGCGTTGCTTACGCTTATGCAACAGCAGATAGCCGGCGCCGAGCAGCGGCATGTAGAGCAGATGCAGTTGCTCAAGCAACAGCACTTGGACCTCATTAAGTCCTCCGAAAGCCGCTTTGAGACCGCTGTTCAGCACTTCGAGGCCGTTGCGACCGAACAGACTCAGTTGCAACAGCAACGAATGCAAGATTGTGTCGCTCAGGTGCAGAACTTAGAGCAGAGATTTCAAAGCCATGCGTCCAGTAATGGGATTTTTCAAGTTTCTAGAGGCACTTCCAGCCAAGGTAGCACGGTCAGACTGCCTAAACTAGAGTTAGAAACTTTTAGCGGCGACGTCTTCGCATGGAGGGCCTTTTGGGCCAGTTTTGAGCAGTCAGTACATGCGAATACGTCGTTGACGCGTAGCCAAAAGTTTACCTATTTACGCTCGGTGCTTAGTGGCGCGGCGTTACGAGTCGTCGAAGGTTTACCAGTGACCGATACTGCCTACGAGCAAGCGCTCGAGTTATTACGCAAGCACTACGGTAACGACGATGACTTGGTCAATGCGCATTACAATGCTTTAGATAAGCTAGCCTCCCCAGTCGATAGCTACGAATGTCTACAGGCGTTTTGTATGGCGATAGAGAAACACGTACGAGGCTTAGAACAGTTAGGACAGTCAGCTGGTGATGAACGATTTTTAGCAACAGCCCTAATCAAAAAGTTACCAGCTAGGCTCTTGAAAGATCTGTCGCCTAAGCTAGCCCTAGAACGCAATCGGCTCAAGTGTTTGCGCGACTTTTTGTTTGAGGAACTTCAAACTGCAAAATTCGTGTCTCAGTTTGCCAGTCTAGCGTATGATCTGAAGGAACCCCAAAAACCTAGCAAGTCTCCGCCCCAGTCTTTCGGATCTGCCCACGCTTTAGTTACTAGCAGCAAAACTGTGCCGAAATGTGTTTTCTGCAAAACCGCTCACTACCCAGACCAATGTACATTGTATCCAAATGCCAAAGCCCGGTTCGAATTTTTGAAGTCCAAAAATTTGTGCTTTCGGTGTCTAAAAGGGGACCATACTGCAAGAACGTGTCCGCAGCAGAGGCGCAAGTGTTTCCACTGTCAGAACACCAGTCACCATACATAGGTCCCTCTGCCCCGACAAATTCGGCCGGTACCTGGAACGCAACGTAGAGAGAGCCAAGACGGGGGCGAAGCCTCCTCCAGCTCGTGCATTGGCGGCAGTAGATACGGTTAGTGCAGCTAGTGTAGACAGTGTAGCAAGTAGCCAGAGCTCTAGCACTTCTGATAGAGTGGCAACGGTCATGCATGTGCCGGTACCAGCAGAAGCTTCTGTTCCCAAACAAGTCCCGCTTCTTACAGCCTACAGTACAATTTTTGATCTAGAAAATTCAAACCAGACCCAGCAGGTGCGTATTTTGCTAGATTCAGGAAGTCAAAAGTCGTTTATATGCACTGCTGTGGCCCAGAATTTAGCTCTAGCACAAGTTCAGAAGGATGAGTTTGCAGTCTCTGGCTTTGCGCAAGAGAGTCGACTTTTTAGATCTGCCAAAGTCAGATTTGGGCTTGTACTGAAGGACGGAAGCTCTAAACAGATCGAAGCCACCCTTTGTCCACTGATTACCCAGCCCATAGTGCGGCAGCCCCTTTCCGGTGTTGACTGGGCTAAGTTTAGTGAATATCAGTTGGCAGAGCCGCTAGTAAAACAACCTCAGTTAGCGCCCGTAGACGTGTTGCTTGGCAATGAATATTTTTTCGACATCATTTGCATGCAACCATTAGTCAGACTTTCTAGCTCATTGTTTTTGGTCAACACGTCTTTGGGCTACATGCCGACAGGTCAGTTGTCGCTTGGGTCGGCCGAGACCGCTGCGAGACGCACCGTTGGTGCCGTGCTGTCTACCGAGCGCCTTTCTCTACACAAAAACCTGGCCAACTTGTGGCAGTTGGAGGCGCTAGGTATCAAGGATTCGGGCGTAAAGACCGAGGACGAAACCGCAAAGGATATTTTTGATCGTTCTGTTACCTATTTGCCAGATCAACAACGCTACCAAGTTACTTATCCTATGCGGTTTCAGGAGGTCGATTTGCAAGACAATTACTACTTAGCCCTGAACCGGCTTCGCAGTTTACTGAAGCGGTTGACGCAGAATCCGGACCTTCTAGGCAAGTACAATGCTATATTTGCAGAGTATTTACAGCTTGGTATCATCGAATCGGTCGAACCGAGTGACACACAGTGTGCGCCAGTGTACTACATTCCCCACCACTGTGTAGTCAAGCCGTCAAGCGAAACCACCAAAATACGGGTCGTGTTCGATGCCAGCTCCAAGTCGCGCCGGGACGGCAAAAGTCTTAACGAGAATTTGCTGTGTGGCCCGGTCGATATGGAGGATTTGTGCGGTCTGCTCCTGAGGTTCCGTCTGGGCAGGGTTGGTCTTTTGAGTGATCTAGAAAAAGCCTTCCTGCAAGTGTCAGTTGACCCTGCTCAGAGGAATCTCATGAGATTTTTGTGGGTCAAGGACGCCACAAATATCAGTACTGACTATCCTAATTTGCAGATTTACAGGTTCGCTCGGGTCAGTTTTGGCATGATTAGCAGTCCGTTCCTGCTTGCGGCCACAATTCGCCATCACATGCTGCGGCCAGATCTGGTGTGTCCGATTTCTAGAACGATCGCCCAAAATATCTACGTAGATAATTTGCTTGTGTGCGTAGACAACCTTGAGCAAGCACGCGAATTTTACGCCACAGCCAAAAACCTGTTCTCGCTTGCGGGCTTCAATCTACGGGAATGGGTCACAAATTCTGAAGAATTTTCGAGGGAACTCCCTAAATCTGATCAGGCCGCCAGTCGATTAGCAAAATTGCTGGGCTTACTGTGGGACTCAAAATCTGACGAGATTTTTCTTGCGCAGCCAAATTGCCAGCTAGACCAACCTATGTACACCAAACGTCAGTTAGTGTCTCTGCTTTCCAGTTTCTTCGACCCACTGGGGTTTATCGCTCCACTTCTAGCCCCAATCAAGGTTCTGGTTCAGTCGCTTTGGTCGGAAAAATTGGATTGGGACACCCAGCTACCAGGCAGTTGGCAAGCATCTATTCAGGCAGCATTGAAGCCGCTGCGCGCCGTATCTAGCATTCGTATTCCTAGAGTTGCTGGGCTTCCCTCATTAGCTGTGTCAGTACAGATCCATTGTTTTTCAGACGCCTCAAAGAGATCTTACTGTGCTGTAGCCTATTTGCGTGTGCTCTATTTGCAGGAAACTTCGATCAGACTGATTTTTGCCAAGAACAGACTGGCACCGCTCCGCACTCTCACCTTGCCTCGACTGGAGTTGCTAGGCGCACTGCTAGGCTCTCGGGTTTTGCGCTTCTTGGTGCGTCAGTTACGTCTGCCATCGGTACCTCTCTATCTTTGGACAGACTCCGGCTGTGTACTTAGTTGGCTCCGGTCCGACAAACCTCTCCCTAAATGGGTGCAAAATCGGGTACAAGAAATTGTAGGCGAGAGAGAGATCACGTTTTCCCACGTTCCGGGTGCAGAGAACCCAGCCGATATTCCCACCAAACCTGAGTTATACCCTAGCTTAGACAGAAACTCGGTTTGGTGGGAAGGACCGGTGTGGCTAAGTCTAGATTCTTCTATGTGGCCTCAGAAAACCTTTGAGCAAGAACCTACTGTATGTACTGACGAGTTACAGGTCTCAGAAAGAGAGGAGTCGTCTGCTGTTCTGGTGCTTGCCAGTTTGCCTGACCAGTTGCTTCTACTACTTGACAAGTTTACCAGCAGCGAAACCTTGTTTCGTGTTTCAGCTTGGGTCAAGCGTGCAGCTATGTGCTGGAAGGAACGAGCTCTGGTTCACTCAGTTAGGCGGTCTAGAAGGCACAAGAAAGTACTACCTCCTGTTTCTATGGCCGCTATTCCTAGCCTATCCCCTGCTGAAATACGTAGTGCTATGGTAGAGTGGATAAAGTGGGTTCAAGGCTCCTGTTTTTCCACAGAAATTACGTGTTTGCAGAAAAAAGGGAGCCCGATTCCTGCCCTTGTAAAACAGCTTGTACTGTATTTAGATTCAGAGAATCTGGTCAGGTGCAAAGGCCGTTTGGGACATGCAGACCTGCCGCTGGATGCTGCTCACCCTATTTTGTTGCCTCGCCAGCACCCGCTGACTAAACTTGTTATTTTTAGTGTACACACACGTTTGCTACATGCGGGTCCCGGTCAGACGTTGGCTCACCTACGGCTTTCGTTTTGGGTGCCCCAGGGTCGTACTGCTGTGCGATCGGTGATTAGATCTTGCCGTACTTGCCGTAGACACAGCGCACAGCCGTTCACCGACCCTCCCTATCCTCCTCTTCCAAGATTTAGAGTTTGTCGGCAGCTGCCATTCGATTCCGTAGGCCTAGACTACCTTGGCCCTGTGTTTGTTTCCGATGGGTCGCAGCCGAATGGTAGCTCTAAGGCCTGGATCTCATTGTGGACTTGTTGTGCCACCAGAGCAGTCCACCTTGAGCTAGTCGAGTCTTGCAGTACAGAGGCCTTTCTTTCGGCTCTCAAACGCTTTTGTGGTCAGAGGGGAGTACCAAAATTGATGATTTCCGATAATGCCAGCCAGTTCAAATCAGCCAATTTGTCCCTAACGTTTCTCAGAAAAAATTCTGTTTTAAGTGAAGGCACAATTCAGAGGTTTCTGTCCTCTCAGGGTATGGTATGGAAGTTCATTCCTGCCTTAGCCCCCTGGATGGGGGGCTTTTACGAACGCTTAGTGCAGACTGTCAAAAGGGCCCTGAAACGTACGCTGGGTGTTCGGCTATTCACCTTTATCCAACTGTACACTGTAGTTGTTGAGATAGAAGGCGTTATCAATTGTCGGCCATTGACTACTCAGAACGAATCTCTGCAACAGGTTTTGGCACCCTCGCACCTTTTGGGTGGTAAAATGGAAAAGCTTTTTCCGTCTGTAGCCAGTGACCCTGACCCAGATTACCTACCGCAGGTTTCTAAGCGCAGCGAGCATTTTCGATCTTACTGGCTAGCAACACAAAAAGCCTTGAATCTGTTTTGGCAGGTTTGGCGTTCCGATTACCTTCTTAATTTGCGCGAAACACATGCGCAACAGATAGCCAAACGCTCGCATGGCCGTGCTACCTTTGCCCCTCAGGTTGGGATGGTAGTGCTGCTTAAGGACGCTACTCCTAGAGGTCAATGGGTCTTGGCTAGGGTAGTAAAGTGTCTAACAAGCAATGACGGTGTTTGTCGGTCAGTACGAGTGCGCACTGCTAATGGCAAGCTCTCTGTGCGTGCGCTAAAACAAGTCATCCCCTTAGAAGGCGATGTAGAGAACCCGACCGACTAAAAATGTTATTAATGCAGTTTTCTGTTTATTTTAGTTACAGTCCAAGCGACCGTGTGGTGAGGTTGGAACCGAGGGAAGTAATGCCCCCTCGGTATACTAAGCGCGAGCGTCAGTTGCTGCAAGGGCCGCGACCGATGGATGTCTCGCCCAAGTCCAGTCAGTCGTCTCGCACTCGGTCGCGCTCGCGTTCGCCTCCTCGCCGTCCTCCTGCACGTAACGGCCAGGCTCAAGGCAACCGACGCGGTCGAAACGCACGCCGCCGTTTTTTCTGCAATTTCTGCCACAAGGTCGGCCACAAGCGTGCTTTCTGCTATTCTCGGCGTCGTCCAGCGGCCCACCACCCTCGTCAGTCCTATGGGTCGCGCGGTCCCTCCAATCAGCAAGCGATGGGGTCCCAGCTCCCCTTGCCCAATGGTCAGCTTCGTTCTGAGGTGATCGTGCTCAAGCGTCAGTACGTGGGTGAAGGGAGAAAGCGTGGTGGTTGAGTGCGGGCGTGCAGCAGAGGACACTAGTGAACTGTTTTACTAACCTTTTTATTGGCACTTTCCTTGTGCGGAGTGTCAAATGTGCCATTTGTGTTACTGCTTTATACTAATTTTATGTGTTATGTTAATTTTGCTCGATGTGTGACCGATCCAGTTATCGGCAAACTTAGTAGGCCGCCTAGCCTTGGCGAGTAGTTATTGCTAATAAAACCGAGCGGAAGGTCTTCGTCGTGCGTTTCTGTCGCAACCACAACGCGCAAGATCAACCCAGGCCAAACGGCACAACAACTCTCCTCATCCCTGCTCCTGTCACCAACAATCTGCTGGAGAGCCCCTATCGTCGACAATCTGTGACGGTGCGTCGGCGGCTGTCTCCTGTCCCACCGCCCTCCAAGCGGCTGAAACTGACTGTTCGCCGGCGGCGATCACCTTCTCCTCTCAAGTCCAGCGTTCCCTCAAGCGATTCCCAGACATTCACCTTTTGCCCGACTTTTGTTTCACCAGCAATCGCGACCGCTACGAGTTTGGCCGAAAACTCCTTCTCCAAGTTGAGCAGCTTTCCAAATTTGACTGCGACGACTCAGACTTCAACGGCATCCTGCAAGCCATTGTCAGCACCATCATTCGGGAATTGCACAACGTCAGGATCGCCGATGATCGAAACAACCCCTTTGGTTGGCGCCTTGTCAAGGAACTCGAACAGAACCCTGTCTTTGACTCGCCTGAAGAGGAGCATCGCGCCAAGAAAGCCACAAAGCAGCTTCAGCAGTTCCGCTCCTCGCAGTCCAGCAGATTTGAATCGCGCAACACTGCCGTTGCCGGTTCTAAGGGCTTCAACCAGTCACCCACGGCGCAGCGTCCGCCTTCGCTCTTCGCGCGTCAAGTGCCCCATCCAAGAAACGCCTGCTATCGGTGCGGCAGCCTCTCCCACTTCCAGGACCAGTGTCAGTCCCGGTCCACTGCCTCCGCCCATACAAATGATTTAAGCGAAGGTACAATTTCCGGTTCTCTGTCTGATACCCATTCTTTCTTTTCGGCTGTTTCCCTTGTTTCTTTGGGACCTTTGCGTCCCCTGGTCTCCCGCGTTTGGGATGACATTCCTGTCACTCCAATTAAAGGGTCGTTATGCCATGCTGTTCCCCGTTGGGTTGAAATTGGTGCTTCATCTTTTATTCAAGACATACTCTCATATGGGTTTACTATTCCCTTTACGTCACCTCCACCTGCCTTTTCTAAACCCAATCATCCTTCTACCTTACGTCATTCTGACTTCTTTCTCACTGCCATTCTGGAACTTTTAAAAAATGGATGGGCATAACTCACCCCCCATCCCCCGCCCGCACTGCGTTAGTCCTCTCCAGATCGCTATTCAGCCAAATGGCAAAAAACGTTTGATACTTGATCTCTCCTTTGTCAATCGTTTTACCCCCCGCCTCCCTTTCAAAATGGACTCTCTTCAGGTCGCTACCCCTCTGCTTCCACCTCAAGGTTGGTGTTTTACCTATGATATCGCTAAAGGTTTTTACCACGTTGATATTGCCCCTGTATCGCTTACCTTTTTGGGTTTCTCCTTTTCATTGGGCGGTCTTACGTTTTTTGCGCAATACACGGTTTGCCCGTTCGGCCTTTCATTGGCCCCCTGGCTCTTCACCAAACTTATGAAAGTTCCCCTTATGCACTGGCGTTCCCAAGGCATGACTCATTTTCTGTATTTGGACGATGGATTGGGGTCCGCTCCCTCCTATTCGCAATGCCTCTCTGATTCTGCACAGGTGCGTGCTGATTTGTTCCAACTCGGCCTTATTGAACAGCCTGAAAAGTGCCTCTGGGTCCCCTCTCAACGGGTTCTCTGGCTTGGCTTCCATGTCGACCTTTTCACCTTCTCCATTTCCATTCCCTCTGACAAGATTTCCAAATTGCTACAGGCTCTCCACACTGCTCTTTCCTCCCCAACTACTACCTGCCGCGGTGGCCCTGCAGCTGGTGCCCAGCTGGGCAATTCTCTAGACTCGATTTTGTCTGCCCTTCATCAGACTTTCGAAGATATTGACACATCTTATTTACATGAGGAGCCGGCCCCACACTGCATGTTGAAGAGTTTGATAGCTTGTGAGTGTTGTTGTGTGTTTCTTCCTGTGCGGTTGTTGTGTATGATTCAGTGAGTGCATCGTGTGTGTGTTGTGTTGTATACCAGATCTACTAGTAAAGACTCTCAACTCCGTTTCATTGGTGCCGAGGACCCCGTCGAGCCTACCTTCATTCAAGTTTGCGGCAAACTCAAGCTCTACTACAAGTTCAAGTCCTGCTACAAAGCTCCTGTTTCCGATCTTCGAGTTCATGTATTCCTTGGTTCGTGATCATCAGGCACAGAGGTGGCCCCCCGTTGATGCTCACATGTCATCCACAGCATTTCATGACTACCTCCAGCTTCTCCAAGAACAAAACCCGCGATTGCTGCTCGAACAACAGCAACGTTACCGAGCGTACACTGAACAAAACCGGCGTGACCGTGAACAGCCACGGCAATGGTGGATCGAACAACAGCAGCGTTGGCAGGTGGAAAAGCAATGACTGCAGATGGAACAACAGCGACGTGATCGAGAGCAAAGAGATTCGTGTTCCGGCGCTTTGGATGTCCAAGTCGACTCATTAAACACTCCCTTTACTGGGTTAATGGCGGCTCAAGTGGCAGTGAAGGAAGTCGAGGAGAAGAAAGAAGTGGAGAAAGATAAGGAGGCGATGTTAGATGTTGGAGCTCCAGATGTTCTTTGTTTGGCGAAAGGCCATCTTCATTCTGTTTCTGTTGGTATTGTGCATGGAGCACCTTTTCAATGCGCGCTTTCTGGGGCACACGCGGACGATCCCATCGATGTGACCTCTGCCGACACTAAGGATTCGGCTTTTCTTCAGGACGTTCAAGATGGTTCAGTTGTTGCTAGTGCAGTTTGCTCAGTGAAGGACGGTCCTGTTCTCTTAGGTGTGGGAAAAAGAAGGAGAAAGAGGCGAAGGAAAAAAGGGAAAGAAGAGAGGGAATTGGAAGAGAAGATAGAAGAAGAGAGTAGAAGGAAGGAAGAAGAAGAGGAAGAGAAAGAAGTTGTGTGGATGAAGAGGAAGAGAGTAAGAAGGAAGGAAGATGGGGGAGAAAGAGAAGGAAGAGAAAGGATGTTTGGAGGAAGAAGGATGAAGAGGAAAAAGAAGGTGAAGAAGATGAGGAAAGTGCTGAGAGGAGAGAGAGAGATGAGGAAGAAAGTGATGTGGAGCAATATTTTGAGAAGTAAGAGGATGATAAAGAGAAGAAGGATGGTGAGGAAGAAGTTGAGAGTAAAGAGAATGAAGAGAAGGAGAGTTGGGAGGAGAAGAAGAAAGAGAGTGAGAAGAAGAAGACAGAGGAGTATGATGAATCGTTCTGGTTTGTTGGACAAGAGATGGCAGTCTGTTTTATCGATGACAAGGCAACAGGTGCAAGCGAAGGCACAGAAAGGCCAAGAAGTAGCATGTGGGAGATCGGTGTCAATAGAGATCAGCTTACTGGAGATGCCGAATCGACAGAGGCCAAGCAGGTCCCACAGTTGCGGTTCCCACAGATCATTTCCCCGATTGTCAGGCACAGCGGCGGCCAGTCGACACTCGTTGAAAGGGGAGTGATGAAGAGTTTGATAGCTTGTGAGTGTTGTTGTGTGTTTCTTCCTGTGCGGTTGTTGTGTATGATTCAGTGAGTGCGTCGTGTGTGTGTTGTGTTGTATACCAGATCTACTAGTAAAGACTCTCAACTCCGTTTCAATGTGTATTGTCCCCTGGTCCCCAGAGGACCGGACTACTAGTTCCACTTACCGCGAGCTTAAGGCTCTTGTTAACGGCGTTTCCAGCCTCCTGCCCCATCTTGTTGGCCACCTTGTTTACTGGGCTACCGATAATCAGGCCGTTGAGGCCATTATGACCAAGGGTAGTATGAATCCCGACCTGAATGCCCTTGCCCTTTCCGCCATTACCCTGGCTCAGGAAAAACAATTTCACCTTCTTGTTTTTTGGATTCCTCGTACTCTTAATACTGCGGCGGACTCATTCAGCCGGATTCTTGACCCCGATGATTGGGCTATTTCGCCTTCTCTTTTTGCCGACCTGAATTCCCGTTGGGGCCCTTATACCGTTGACCGCTTTAGTTCAGACCTGACAGCCCAGTTACCTCATTTTAAGTCCCGTTGGGCATGCCCTGGCACTTCTGGTGTTGACTGCTTTATGTTTCACTGGGGCTCTGATAACAATTGGTTGGTACCACCTCCCCCTCTTATTCCTCGCGTACTTACTCACCTTCGCCTGTGTCAAGCCTCTGGTACTCTCCTTGCACCCCTATGGCGCTCCGCCCCCTGGTGGCCTCTACTCTTCCCATATACTCAACCTGCTTCCTTTGTTCTTGATTAGCAACTTATTTCCCCATGTGCTCCGCACATTCTCTCTGGTCCTCAGGAACATTCCATCTTTCGCCCCGAATACTTTCATGGCGACCTCATAGCCATACGCATTTCTTTCGGCCCTTCGTTTCCCTAAACTTTGTCTATTCATATTTCAATTGGGAGCGTTAGCAGTTATCGGGTTTCTACGGTAGCTCTGCAGACGTAGAATATTGCCGATAACTGCGTTCAGCGACCAATCGCCTTCATTGGGGGCGTGGCTTAGGCCACTCCGCTCTGTTTAACTGAGCGGCCGTCATTCACGCTTTATGCTTTCTCTCGATACTGGTTTCCCTGTTAGCCTTCCCTCCCGCCCTCCCCTCTGTGGTGTCCTTGTTACTTACCCATTGTTCTTTTTCAGATATCTCCTCACTTCTGACTTCGCATTTGCAACTTCCCCTATCTCTACAACCTTTTGCTTCTTCTTTAGTCCATGCTGTCCAGCATAGCAAGGCTCCTGCCACTCTCAAGTCATATTCTTCTGCCTTTGCCACTTTCAGCCGTTTCTCTCACCAATACAATCTCCCAGCCGTCCCTTCTCATCCGCATGTGGTTGCCCTCTTTCTTTCCCTCCAGGCACGTTCTGGTCTCTCATACTCTTCTATTTCTCAGTATGCAGCAGCTATTGCCTGGATCCATACACTTCTGGGACATTCCTCCCCTCTTTCTTCTCCTATTTGTAAAGCAGTTGTCGACTATAGCCATCATGCCCGACCACACACTCGCCCCAAATCTGTCCCAGCCACCTCTGCCCACTTGTCCGCCCTTCACCGTTCTGCCCAACATAAGGGCACTCGTTGTGCACACCGTACCTTTCTGCTGTCTCTATGGGCTTTTTCTGGCTGTTTGCGCTTTTCGGAGGTCTCTCAAATACGATTCCAGGACATCACTATCATCTCTAACGGTCTTTCCATTTTTCTCCCCTCTGGCAAAACCGATCAGTTCGGCAATGGTCACACTGTTTTCTTATCTGCTACCTCTTCTACGCTTTGTCTTGTCTTCTGATGTATCGCCGCATAGAGCGTAGGTTGTTGCCGCGCCCGCTTTGTGTGTACGTGCATTTATCAGACATGCCTCGGCACACTGTTGCTATTAATAGCGGGCCGCAGCGACCTGGCCTCAGCACAGGCTGGAGCCAGTCTAGTGTAATGCTAAACCTGTTGACCGGTCGACTATAGTAAAGACCGTGTGTTGATTCTGCTCTCTTTCCGCGCACACTCGAAAAAGCTCACCAACCACTCGACCACCGACATATTAAATTGGCGACGCAGTGTCTACCTCATTCGAACTTTTATGCGTCGATTTGTGCGCCAAATTCTGAACAATTTGAACTGAGATTTGCTGCTAAACAACCGCACCGTGCCAGTGCGTTGCCGAACGTCCATTTGTGCCCCTGCCTCTACAGCCAGTGAACTGTTCTGAGCCTGCAATGTGGACCGGACTTGCCTGCATTTGTGCGCCTGCCATTTGCGTGCAATTTTGCTGCGACTTTGGACTGCCGACTTGGGCTTAAAGCGTGTTCATTTTCCGGCGAAATTTGGCTGCATTTGGATCGCCAACTGTGCGGTAACTGTTTACATTCGTTGTGTAACTAACTGTTTGCTGTTTCCGCAACGACCTGCCCGGCAATTCTGTCTTTTCAATGGCGGCTGCTGCGCGAAAACTACCTGCCATTCAGCCGAAAGAGTACTGGCCGCTCTGTGGGGAGCAGCCCTGACTTTCGTGGCCCCAGTGGGAGAGGTCATTGCGTGCGTTTTTCGTGATGTACAACACCGGACTGCCAGACAATGGAAAGATGTCGGACACAGAGAAGAATTTGGTGATGTTGCAATTGTTGGGAGACTACGCCCACACACTCTTCTCTGCGCACCCAGACTACAACAAAGAACAAGAGATGACGTTCGATAACTACCTCCGTGCCGCTCAGTCCATCTTCCACAAGCCTGTCAATGCAGTTCGGGCCCACTTCGATTTTGGTACACGATGTCAACACTCCAGTGAGTCGGTTGATGAGTATCTACTCGCGCTCAGGGCATTGATGGCAGACTGTATGAAGACGTTTCCTGTGCAAGAGAGAGGTCAAGGTCAGGTTTTGGTAACTGATCTAGCAGACTTCTTGGTAGCTGTCCAACTGTGCAAGGGAATCGCCAGCAAAGAAGCTCAACAGAAGCTGCTCACAGAAGATACAGTTGACCTGAAGAAGTTCACCGATGTTGCACTCGCTGATGAGCGATCAAAACAGGATGTCTCGCACCTACAAGCCCCGGGTACAAGCAAGGTCGCGAAAACTCAACAGCAATTACGACAACAGCGTCAGGGAGGTTATGGAAAGCCTCCGTACACATCTCGTTCAAAGAAGGGAGAATCAGCATCACAGGCAGCTTGCAAAGCGTGTGGTCGCCTGGGTCACAATGGTGGTTCAGAGTGTCCTGCCAGAGGGAAGAAGTGCACCTACTGCCATAAGCTGAATCATTTCAAGCAGTGCTGTTACAAGAAACTCCGAGATGAGGGTCAGAACGGTGTCAAGCAGACCAAAGCTGTTCATTCGCGAGCCAAAAGAAGAAGGAGACGTGTGCGTGTCATTGATAGCACTTTGGCCAAGTCTTTCACTGGTACCGTACATATCGCCTCTGACTTTGGACAGTCAGCGATGGTTACAGCGGAAGCTGACAGCTGTTCAGACATCACGGGTATCACTTGGTCGCAATATCTGCATGATTTTGCGAACACTCCACTGCATTCAGCCAAGCAGAAGCTGACCAATTTTGATGGTTTCAGAAATCAATGGTGTGAAGGGCGTTTTTCCTGCAACAGTCTCCTACCAACAGCGCGAAGCACGTTTGGATGTGCTGGTGCTGCCAGATGAGTATGGAGCGCTGATCGGCAGAGATGCAATAGCTGCACTAGAACTCGTGCTGGATGGAAGCACTTGCACCGTGCGATCAGTGGTAAAGTGTGCAACTACTGCTGATGAACACACCAATGGTGACAACAGATGCTATCCAGACTTCGATGCTGCGCTACAAAGCATCAAGATGCAATTGTTGGAAAATTGCATCACAGATGGCACAATGGGTGCTCAGTCTCAAAGGAGAGCTGAGGACATCTGTGACCTTGCTTCTCTGCAATCCATGGGGAGTTGCAGTATTCGTGCACTGGGTACAAGGTCAGACCAGCTGTCTCAATGGAAGAAGGCTGGACTCTTGTCACTTCTACAGGAGACGCAGAATCTCATGAAGTTGGACATTGGAGAAATTCCAGAGTTCAAGCACAAGATTCAGTTGGTCCCAAATGCGACGCTGCCACCTCCACAGAAACTGCGCTCAATTCCACTGTACAGATGGGACAAAGCAATGGCAGAAATTGATCTGATGGAGCAGCAGGGCATTTGGCAGAAGGTCTACAATGCACCGTGTGTCCATGGTATGGTAACAGTGGACAAACCTGATGGCGGTGTCAGAATCACGACAGATCTGACAGGGCTGAACAAGCTAGTCGAACCGTTCCGGTATCCACTACCAAACATCAGAGACTTGTATGATCGCTTGTGCCAGGCGAAAGTCTATTCAAAGCTCGATCTGCACAAAGCCTACTACAACGCCAGTCTTGATGAAGAGAGCAGTCTGCTAACGACAACAATCACTCCAAAAGGATTGTATGCATACAAGCGGCTGCCAATGGGATTGAAAGATTCAGCAGCTGTGTTTCAACACCTCGTGAACCAGACTCTCAGTGGCTTATCTGGATGTGAGCCATACATTGACGACATCCTAGTTTTTGGAAAGACTAGGGCAGAGCATGATGCAAATCTGTCAGCGGTGTTGCAACGACTTGACAGGAAGAATCTGCGACTCAACCTAGACAAGTGTGTCATTGCTACTGACTCAGTGCCTTTCTTGGGTCACATTATTACGCCGGGTTCACTGAAGCCTGACCCAAAGAATTTGAAGCCGATTCAAGAGATGCCTGCTCCGAGCAATGTGAAGCAAGTACAGAGTTTTCTGGGCATGTTGAATTACTATGCCGATTTCCTGCCTACACAGCTGACTACTGTCTCCGAGCCATTGACAGCATTGACTCGTGCTGGTGTCACGTTCAAGTGGACAGACACGCATCAGAAGTCATTTGAAAAGCTGAAGGCAATGGCCTGTCAGGACCTCAAGCTCGGTATCTTCGATCCACAATTTCCAACGATTCTGCAAACGGATGCCTCCAACTATGGCATTGGTGGTGTGCTGTCTCAAGTTCAAAATGGAAAAGAAGTGCCGATTGCCTTTGGACACCACACGTTGGATACCAGAGAACGCAATTGGGCCTCCAATGAACGGGAAGCATATGCCGCAATGTTCTTTTGTGAATATTGGGAGAAGTTCTTGTTGGGACGCCCATTCACACTGCGCACCGACCACCAAGCTCTGACATCGCTGTTGCACCAGTGCAGCAACAAGCGAAAATCAGCCAAGTTTGCAAGGTGGCATGACCGACTCAGTCACTTCAACTATACTGTGGAGTATAGAAGCGGCAGTGATAGCTCAGCTAATGTTCCGGATGCACTGTCACGCCTAATCGACAAGGCTAGCCCAAGCATAAAAGCAGTCAATGAGCAAGTCAATTCAATGGGTCTGTCAGTTGCAAAACTTCGTGCCAGCACCCGGGAGGATCCAGTTCTCAGAGAGGTCATGCGCTTCATTGCAGAAGGCTGGCCGCAGAATCGCAACAAAGTGCCAGTTTCAGTGGTAGAGTTCTACAAGCTGCGCAACGAACTCTCAGTGGAAGAGGGTTGCATAGTCCGTGGAGACAAGTGCCGAATACTCGTTCCAGGTTCCCTGCGCAAAACTCTCCTGACAAGGGCACACAGTGGTCATCCTGGCATCGTTCGCTTCAAACGGAAGCTACGAGAAACATACTGGTGGCCAGGGATGGACAAAGAAGCAGAAGCGTTTGTGCGACATTGTGCACCATGTCAAGACTCTGGAAAGTCTGACCCAAAAGTGCACATGCCCGCCATGCACCTCCATGTCCCGGACAAACCATGGGAGGAAGTTTCGATTGACATAACTGGTCCATTTGTTGATGCACCGAAGCACCAGCAGTACATTGTTGTCATTATCGATCACTACTCGCGTTTCCCTGAGCTGCTCTGCACAACTGACATCACAGCTGGTAGAATTACCAAGTGGTTGGCAGAAGTCTTCAGTCGCTATGGGAATCCAGCCAAGTTGATATCTGACAATGGACCACAGTTTGTGTCTGCACTCTTCAAGAGGTTTTTGGAATGCCGCGATATTCTGCATCAGTTGACGCCGGTCTACTGTCCACAGCAGAATGCTTTTGTGGAAGTGTTCAATCGCTACCTCAAGCATGGAGTGCAAACGTTCGCCAAAGGACAACTGCCATGGTACGATGGTTTGCTGGAACTACTCGCGCATTTCCGAGCAACGGCACATGCAAGCAATGCTCCTTCGCCTGCAGAGCTCTTCTTTGGACGCAAAGTTCGTTTGGATTTCGAAGTTGTGCGTTCAAGAAGGAGGAGGGAAGAGAGAACGCAAGCCGCTCAGGAAGAAAACAAAAGCAGCGAGACCCAGTCAGAAAAAGCCATCGCAATCCACAGAAGAGGGCCATACAGGATCGGTGACAGAGTACGTGTCAAACGGCCTCACACACTCAAAGGGCACAGTCCGTGGTCAGAGCCGCTCACTGTTGTCAAAGTGATGGGGGATTGGATGTACAAACTGTCCAATGGTCAACTCTGGAATGCGCGCCGCATGAGACGCATCTATGATGATGAACCGAAGGATATCGCGTCTGAGTGCACTGCAGAACCTCAGAGAGTTCAACAAGCATCTCCAGTTTTGCCACGCCGATCACAAAGGGCCACCAAGGGACGTCAGCCACGCCGCTACTCTCCCAGCGACTACCCTTGATACTTTGATCGCATTTAAAGGAGAGGGGTGGTTGATGTATCGCCGCATAGAGCGTAGGTTGTTGCCGCGCCCGCTTTGTGTGTACGTGCATTTATCAGACATGCCTCGGCACACTGTTGCTATTAATAGCGGGCCGCAGCGACCTGGCCTCAGCACAGGCTGGAGCCAGTCTAGTGTAATGCTAAACCTGTTGACCGGTCGACTATAGTAAAGACCGTGTGTTGATTCTGCTCTCTTTCCGCGCACACTCGAAAAAGCTCACCAACCACTCGACCACCGACATACCAGTTCTGCCCAACATAAGGGCACTCGTTGTGTTTCTGCTGTCTCTATGGGCTTTTTCTGGCTGTTTGCGCTTTTCGGAGGTCTCTCAAATACGATTCCAGGACGTCACTATCATCTCTAACGGTCTTTCCATTTTTCTCCCCTCTGGCAAAACCGATCAGTTCGGCAATGGTCACACTGTTTTCTTATCTGCTACCTCTTCTACGCTTTGTCCTGTTCGTTGCTTCCACACCTTCACTTCTCTTCTTCCTGAATTCCTCTCGGCTCCCTCATCATTACGTTTTCTCTCACCCCCACGTTAATAAACCTGTCACTTATTCCAACACACTCTCTTCTATTCGGTCTTTGCTTTCGCACCCCAACGCTCCGCCAGATTCCAGCCGACTCACTCTCCACTCATTTCGGGTAGGTTGTGCTACCGCTCTGGCCGAACAAGGGGTTGACTCGGCTAAAATTCGAGCCCATGGCCGATGGACTCGTTCTTCTCGTTCCTCTGACCGCTACTTGCGATTATCTCAGGCCAGTCGTTTGGCCATTTCCTCTTCCCTCCACCTGTAACCATACCAAATCTTCCCCTTAGCTACCCTACTCACTCCAGTCCAACTGCTACTTCCGTACTTGCATAGCCGTGCAATCACCAACCTAGTCCGTTCACTTTGCAGATGCGTCGTGCCCAGCTCACGGTCCAACATCTGCTGATGCTTGATGCCGCATTTCACGTGATCTCATTTATTTGTTCGGCATTTTCCTATTATTTGGTGCGTTGTTTCGTGATTCATATATTTTTGTTTGGCATTCTTGGTTATTACCCGTGTACGCTTCTGTACTGGTTTATTACCATTCCCTTCCTTTCCTTGCTTTTCTCTTATCTTGTCTTCTTTCTATTCTTAAGTTTTGTGACGTCTCTTCATTCTATATTTTGATGTATCGCCTCACTTATTTGGTTTGATTCGATCGTGATGAGAGCATAAAGTCGTATCTGGTATCCATATTTCAATTGGGAGCGTTAGCAGTTATCGGGTTTCTACGGTAGCTCTGCGGACGTAGAACTAGCAATAAATCAGCTGAATTATTAGGGGTCGTGCAAAAATGACGTCATCGATTTTTGGCCATTTTTCGACCCCCCCTCCCCCTTGTCATCGATTGTCATAATTTTCCAACCCCCCTCAAAAACCAAAAAAAACGACGTCACTTTTTTCCAACCCCCCCCCCCCCGAATTTGAAAAAAATTCTGCATTAAAATGAGCAAATTTTGAGACAATAGTTCTTAGATTCTTCTAGTTATTCTTCTAAATTCTTCCAGATTTTGCCGTATTTAGAAACAGTTTGTTTTAAGATGATTAAGATTTTCGTTATTTTTAAGAAAATCAAAGAAAAAATTCGAAAATCTGCTAATTTATCGCAATTCAGTGAAAAAGCATCGACGCGGTTATTATCCTTTCTGGTGAAGGTAGTATGAAAAAACCTGTCAAAAATAAGAGAAACGAAAAAATTCCGGTTTGGAGCCTGCCCGGGATGGATACTTTTTTAAAATCTGGGTTGCACTTTAGCCAAAACAAGCTTTTCTTTAAATCTGTTTTATGTTTAGGCTTGTTGCGTCATTAGAAATGTTTCTTTTGTACCTACATACTGTACTGTACGTAGTTCTTGCACAAGTGATTTTGCTAGATATTTCGGCGATGTTAGCTCTCCCGGGTCCGGTGAGGCCGTCCGGCGCCAAATGTCAACCGGGCGGAGTCGAAATTTGATATTCCAGGCCAGCCTGTGAAAAGAGGCCCCCGCGCAGGGCTCTAATTTTTGACACCTTTAGTAATGAATTTTTTCGTTTCTCTTATTTTGGCTAAAGTGCAACCCAGATTTTAAAAAAGTAACCCAATCCATCCCGGGCAGGCTCCAAACCGGAACAAAAAAGCTAAAATTCTCTACCGGACGGCCTGCGTAGGGAGGGCTCTAATGAGGACCGTAGCGTCTTGGCCACGGGTAGTTTACGCTATCCCGTGTGTCACGGCGGCTCGGCATCCGTGAGAGCGGTCGTTTGTCGGTTTGAAACCGGTCGAAGCGACTGGAAGTAGTCGACGTAAAGCCCAACCCAGACGGCCAGTAGGTGATGGCAAGTAGGTAATGGGAACCGAACCGGAGCTGCCGTTGCACCTATTAGCTGCAAAGAAAGGGGAGGGTTGTTTGTAGACAGGGCTACCCCATTGAAGTGAAGGGCTCTGAAAAGAGCGAGGGTGTCCTGAGCTGTCTGAAAGGGCAGTGAAACTCAAAAAAACAAAACAAAACAACACCAGAATGCGTTTTAAATGCAGTTTTGAAAGTTAATTTTTCAAAATTTTCTCGCCCTTGTTGGTCAGAATCCCAACCAGGCCTCCTCATACTACAAAAACTCTAAATTTTAACCTAAGAATGCATTTCAAATGCGTTTTTGAAAGCTAATTTCTCAAAATTTCCCTATGAGACAAAAGTGACGTCATCATTGGTCGAACCCCCCTCCCCCTTGTCATCGGTTGGCATCATTTGCCAAACCCCCTCCCCCTAACCGATGACGTCATTTTGCACAGCCCCTTACACTTAGGGGGCGTGCAAAAATTACGTAATGGCATGAGGGGGGAGGGGGGTTCGCCAAAAGATTACTATTCATTACGGTGGGGGGAGGGGGGGTTGGCGACTTCATTACGTAATTTTTTAAAGTGCAGAAATCACGCCATAATTTTAATTGTTTTGATGTGTAGTACATGTACTTGTGGTCTCGATTTGAAGCCATTAGGCTTAAACTTTCTCGATTTCACTTAGATGAACGTTTAGATTAGAGAAGGTAGCTACCGTTTACGTCAGGGCTTTCCAATTTTTCAAATGCTAAATGGCAAAAGTGACCTTTGACATCTTATTAAGAGTATATAAGGGTATATCACTTATCGACTCGATCTTTTACAGGGTTCGTGCGGCTTTTTCCGAGCAAAATTCGCTGAACAAAGTCAAATTTCCCCGACCAATCAGAGTGACAACATTCTAACAAGGCTCAGAATTTTTAAAAATTTGCTCTGAAAAACGCATTTAACCGGCATTCTGTTAAGTTGTAGTAGTTGTGGAAAGTCAGAAGTCCCATTTTCAAAAGGGTGGTGTGTAAAGCTCTGACAGGGCCCTTTGGGCGGGAGAGGATTCTACTGCTATCAATTTTTTCCCTGACTGGACTGGACACCAAATTCCCTGACCTTTCGGGTCCCGCACGAACTCTGGTTTATGACTATCGATTATCAGTCAAGCAATATTGAAGCAGCCCTAAAACCCAGTATAAAACACTTCCAATACAATCCGTCACCCCGTCAGTAACAAAACGCCATCCAATGATGGCTTCTATCTATGTAAAACTAAGACTATACGTTACTGTTGTTTAATACCGGATTTTTCAAATGCGTATGCGTATGCGTATGCGTATACGCATTCCAATTACAAATGCGTATGAGTTTGCGTATACGCATTGCAAAAACCAATGCGTATTTTGCGTAATGCGTATGCGTAATGCGTAATCTCAGAAACAATCAGAAATTTCTCTGAACGGCTTGTTTGTCTCCACAGTGTGTTGTTTAGGTATCCAATAATCAAATTCCTGCCTTGAAATGAATTGCAACGCAATTTTTTTAGCAAATTTGGGAGATTTTTTACAATTTCAGAAACAAAAATTGCCTGAAAAAAAACAGCACTTTTAGCTGCATTTGAGACCAAATTTCAAAGGAAATCCGAAGGTGCTTGGTTCGATTCCCAGCTACGCCCTTGCACATGCCTAACGTTTTCACCTTCTTCTTTCTATTTAGCGATTTTTAACGATTTTTAGCCGAAATATCGCGATTTTTAAGCTTTTTTAGTGCTCAGCCCCTCCCTAGAATTTGGGCTCAAACCCCTCCGACCAGCGCCATACCCCCAGCCCCCTCCCTATTCCGCAGATGACCTGTTACATGTATGGTATGTACTGTACGTATATGTTTTTAACAGGCAAGAGATTTTATATGCTTTCCTACAAAAAATCAGTCGAATGCTCATTTCCTGAAGAGGTCTAATAGCAATCAAATTTACAATAAACATACGCACTGGAAGCAAAGCACAAACAGATAGCCTGCCCATGCAACACAACTCATGTCTCCCAAAACCGTGGAAACTCTAAATTCACGGTTTTATCGCACATCTCCTTTCCCGTTAAATCTTTCTCTCTTCTTAAATATTAGCAAGCCCAGCTTAGTTAAAGCTTTAAATGCCTCAGAAAATTTCTGGTGCCCTCACCTCACACTAAAAACTAAGAAGAATGACCATTCGGTAACAATCTGAACAAAATATTTGCAACACATTCGAAAATGTAGCTATTTTTCAGACCCAATACGCATTACGCAAAAATATGCAAACTTTTGACAGAATGCGTAATAATATTGCGTAATGAAATTCAAATGCGTATGCGTATGCGTATGCGTATACGCATTCTGAAATGCAATGCGTACTTTGCGTAATGATATGCGTAATGCGTATACGCATGCAACAGTACTATACGTACATGTACGTAGTTGTAGCTCATCAATAAAGAAAACTAAGATAACTATCAATTGTTACTGTATACAGATGCTATTTTAATAAGAACGTCATTTTACATAGAATTGAACGGAAAATTTTCGGCTCTAACTCTTCAAAAAATTGAAATTTCGGGGGGGGGGGGGTAGCCAAATTATTACGTAATTAGGGGAGGGGGGTCAGGAAATTATTACGGGCGATTATCAGGGGGGGAGGGGGGGTCCGAAAATGGGCAAAAATACCATTACGTAATTTTTGCACGCCCCCTTAGAAACATTTCGTATTTTGTTACATCAGCACCAATACGGTAGCACTGACCGTCCTGAGCTATTCCTACCATACCAAGGAGAACACAGACTGCAGAAGCTTCAGGAACAGCTACAATGTTACACATACTTGCGCAAAGTCTGTATGTAGCTGCACTATAAAATAGATACTAGGTACTTTGAAAAGCAGACAAAAGTGAGCCTGGAGTGAAAAATAAAAAAGAGGAAACTAAGAGTCGTTCTCTGGTCAGATCGAGTTTCAGTATTCAGACCCAAAATTGAAACTTTGGCCTAGAGAGCTGTAAGTTGGTACACTAATACATATCGATAGGTTATGTAACCACCGCAAAGGATTTCCCGATTTTACGCTCCAGTCCCGAGATACAGCCGTCTGAAAATCGGCTTGCTTAACTATGGTACAAAAATTTCGAACTTGAATTTCTTTCCTGCTAAAAACAGTTGGGACCTAGAATTTGGGGATTTTAAGTAACTTTTAGAGTACTTTAAGAATATTTGGTCGGTTTTAGATTTTGACGAAAAAAATTTTTTTCGACCCCCTTCCCGCCCCCTAGCTCGTCTGGAACCCCACCTATGTGGGTTTTTTATTTCAGATTACTGTAGCGCCATTTGTTAGCTACAGATTGGTGCCAAGCACGATAGCGCACGGCCCGGGGTTTTGGAGGAAATTGACTCCAAATAGCTGAAAATCGAAATTCAACTTCGAAATTTTGTCCCATAGTAAAACTGAAAAAATGCGATTTTCAGCTCTTTGGAGTCAATTTACTCCAAAACCCCGGGCCGTGGGTTATCGTGCTTGGCACCAATCTGTAGCTAACAAATGGCGCTACAATAATCTGAAATAAAAAAACCAACATAGGGGGGGTGCAGACGAGCTAGGGGGGCGGGTAGGGGATCGAAAAAAATTTTTTTCGTCAAAATCGAAAACCGACCAAAAATTCTTAAACTACTCTAAAAGTTACCTAAAATCCCCAAATTCTAGGTCCCAACTGTTTTTAGCAGGAAAGAAATTCAAGTTCGAAATTTTTGTCCCATAGTTAAGCGAGCCGATTTTCAGAAAGCTATATCTCGGGACTGGGGCGTCAAATCGGGAAATCCTTTTCGGTGGTTACATAACCTATCGATATGTATTAGCGTATCAACTTACAACTCTCTAGGCAAAAGTTTCAATTTTGGGTCTGAATAGGGCAAAGGGCCAAAACCCGATCAGTTCAGAGACTGACTCTTAAAAACGTAAACAGTAACTACGTATGTATGCAGTAAACCATTTCAATAACACTGCGTACTTCGAAATACGTTTTATGTTTATTTGAAACATAATAAGACCTTCAAGAAAATTACATATGCAGCATACAGTAGTAAAGTTTAAGGTACACCTACTGCTGTAAGACATATGTATATATTTTCGAAAAAATATTTACCCCAGAAACATATATATAAAACATATTTGAAACTGTAAACATATTTAGATACATATACATATATGTTTTGTTATGAGCGAGGTGGTTGCGCGGCGCAGGTAACCGAGTGTAGTAGGCGACACAGTAGTGGTAGTAGCAGCAAATGCGGTTTACTGGAAAGAGCCGCACGTATCGATTGTCAAGGCTGGGGACACAGCAAGAGAGGTGTAGGCGCAGACAGAATGACTATCAGGACGACTCGCCGGTTGCGGCCTTACAGTCTGAGCTCACACCTAATTCTAGCGCGCGGTGACAGCTCTATAGAACACCACTACATGCAAATACCGGAATCACACCTGAAACGCACGTGCACACTTATACGTACATGCGCTGTATGTACACGCACTCATATGACACCACCCCCCTCCTCCATAGAGAGAGAGAGAGAGAAGAGTGATGAGCCGGCGGTACAAAAGGTTACAAAACAATGGCAGCAGTCATTTATCAAAGATCAGGCGTCTAGGAGCTTGGATCTTCCACCGGTCGCATAGGTTGTAGCGTTGCTGCTGCAGAGGTGTGAAGAATGGTGTTCCTGAATGCGCTGGCGACTGGTTAGGCAGTGCTTGCGGCTGAGGCGTTTGCGGACCGTATCCTACTTCAGCCCGACCAGCTTGACGATTCGTGTGTTGTTGCTCATCATCTGAGGCAAGAGGGGCGTTGTAATGGCGTTTTCAGCGTCTGGCGTTGACAACTTGTCCATCCTCAAGCCTGTACATCCAGTAGCCCAATACTTCCACAATGGTTAGTGGTTGCGTGTATGGCGATTGACCCTTGCGAACTTGGACTGCCGGCTTCTTCATACGAACCTTCTCCCCCCTCCAACATGGACCAGGAAAATGAATTCTGCCAATGAGGCGGCGATCCACTTGGAAAGTGTGCACTGGGTTGGGTTGTGTGCTAGCAGCAGTAGGCTCTGGCTTGGCAATCGGCTGAGCAAACTGGAACGGTAGTCGTGCATGTCTGCCAAACATCAACTCAGCAGGGCTCTTGCTCTGAGCGGTAGGTGTAGTGTAGATCGATAGGTGGCAAGAAATTCGAGCATGGCAGCATCCCAAACGTGACGATTTGGACTGGGAGGTAGCATTTCGATAACGCCCTTGAGAGTGCCGTTGAATCTCTCAACCAATCCATTGCGTTCTGGACTGTATGGAGTGATGCGCATGTGTTGAATGCCTCTGCTGGTCAAGAAGTTGACAAATGCGTGGCTGGTGAACTGGGCACCATTGTCCCTGAGAATTTGCGCAGGATGACCATATCTTGCAAAGAGTTCAGTGAGCCAGTTGATGATTGTAGTACTGCTGGTGTCCTCAGTCCAAAACACTTCTGGGAAACTTGACATGTAGTTGATGAGCACTACACAGTAGCCGCGACTGTCAGGAGCATTGGCGAATCGACCAGTAATGTCGATGGCCAATTCAGTCCAAGGTGTGGTAGGTCTTGGTCGCTCCTGGACTGCAACCTTGGTCCTTGGCGTTGACTTGGAGCTCTGCTCGCATGGCTGGCAGGATTTGACAGTGTGCATCACATGAGAGCCACCAGTAGCTGATGCAAAGCAGGCGTTTCATTCGATCGATGCCCGGGTGTCCCTTGTGCGCAAGCTGAAGAACTTGGCGCCACAGTGTCTGGGGTAGTATGACCCGGCCTTTGCAAGAGATGCATCCATCTTCCACAGTGAGCGATTCCCACACTGACTTGTAGGAGTGTAGAGACTTAGGAAGTTGAGACTTTGGAGTGCTTTGCTTGAGGTGCTGGGTGACCACCTGAAGCAGAGGATCCCTTGCAGTAGCTTGCTGGAGGCATTTCCAAGTTGGGCTTTTGGGTGTCTCGGCCACAGCATGAAGAGCGCGAATGAAGGGATCCTGCACACCATCATGTGATGGGACAGGGATGCGACTGAGAGCATCTGCGACAATGTTGGACTTGCCAGGCATGTGTTTAACTGAGAAGTTGAACACGCTTAGGCGTTCGAACGAACGCTGGAACTTAGCGCTTTGACGGCCATTGCCACATTGCTTGAGCAGCGAAGTGAGCGCTTGGTGATCAGTCCTGAGAGTGAAGTGACTGCCCAGGAGGAATTTTTCCCAGTACTCAGCAAAGAACATGGCGGCGAGAGCTTCTCATTCACTGGCTGAGTAATTCCTCTGGCGTTCATCGAGTGTGTGGCTACCATAAGCCACTGGTCGCTCCTTCCCGTTGGGTTGGATTTGGCTGAGCGTGGCACCGATTCCACAGTCGCTGGCGTCAGTTGTCAGGATCGTTGGTCTGTTGGGATCGAACAGAGCCAGTTGAAGATCCATTTACACAGCTGCTTTGAGTGTATCAAAGGCTTTCTGCTGTTGTAATAACCCCAGAGAAACTCGACATAGTTCCTTGGGATCTTGCCGGACTTGCTTGGTGCCTTGCGATTGAGAGCTCTGAGCGGTTCTGCCAGCTGATGTAGCTCAGGGATATACTCAGACTGGTAGTTGAGCATACCAAGGAAACACTGAACTTCCTTCTTGTTTGTGGGAACCAGAAAGTTGAGGATTGGTTGCAGATTCTCTTTGGCTGGTCTGATGCAACCAAAGGATACCACTCGACCCAGGAACTTGACCTCAGACTGAGCAAACTTGCACTTCTTCACATTGAGCCAGAGGTTAGCATCATGTAACTTCTCCAAAACACAGTGAAGAGCCTGGTCATGCGTTGCCTGGTCAGGAGCGTGCACAATGATGTCATCTACATAGGGGATGCATCCTTGAATGTTCTGCAGTAGCTCAAAGATGAACTTCTGGACAGCAGCACCTGCATCACACAATCCCATGGGTAGATGATTGTACTGGAACAAACCCAGTGGTGTGATGGTAGCAGTGAGTGACTTGCTGTCCTCATGCAGAGCAATGTTGTGGTAGAACTTGATGAGGTCCAAGGTTGTGAAGATCTTTGACTTGGAAAGATGTTGGTGCACATCCCTGATGTTAGGTAGTGGAAATCGAACTGGGTTCATGTAATGGTTGAGACGTGTGAAGTCAGTGGTTACACGAACTGAACTGAGCCATCTGGTTTGTCAGCTGCAACCAGAGGGTTGACCACTGTTGCCCGATCCACCTTAGTCCAGATGCCCAAATCTGCCAACTCCTGGACGGCCTTGAGTGCTCCATCATAGCGATAGAATGGAATCGACCTGAGTTTGGACTCATACGGCTGGAAGTTTGGCTCCAACTCTATGCGATGCACAAGGTCTGGGATGAGTCCCATCTCTGGACTGAGAAGTGCAGGGTACTGCTGAGTGATCACTTGGTTGTAGTCTTTTGGAGTAGAGACTGAACGTGAGAGTGGTCAATGTGTCCCTGCTCACTGACCCTGTAGTGTCTTGACGGAAAGAGATTCACCAGAGAGTTGTAGATCCAGTGCTTGAATGCAGTCTTTGCCCAAAAAAGGAGAACACTGGGGAGGAAGCACATAGAAGAGAGCTTGAGCTGAGCGGCCCGAGTAGCTGACTGTGCAAGGAAATGTCCTCAGAACGTCCGTGGCATTGATTCTGCTGCAATTGAAATTGCGCAATCTGCAATCAGTAGGTGTTGTCTGGATCCCTGGGAAGATCTGGTGTACCAGCAGTTCTGGAATACCAGATATGCCAGCTTGGCTGTCCACAGCACAGGTGAGCAGTTGAGCAGGTTGTTGCGGTGGTTGAAGTTGCACCGTGACCTGGAAGGCCTGCTTCACTGCGCCGATTGAGACTGAACCCACTGACTTGGTTGAAACATTTCCCTGACGGGTCCTCTGACGGCACACGGTCTGGAAATGTCCTCTGATACCCCAGAAGTTGCATGTCTGATCACGGGCTGGGCACTGCTTCCGCGTTGTATGCAAATTGTAGCCACAGAATCCACACTTGGTATTAGACTTCTGAGGTTGATTGCGCGATTGCTGCGGTGATTGTTGCTGTCCCTTTGTCTTCTTGACAGGTGGCTTGCTTCTAGCTGACTTGTGAATAGCAGAAACAGAGGACCTGAAAACTTGGAGGGTGTTTGATGTTTCCGCAATGGCAGTCTGATCTGCCCTAGCAGTCTCAGCAGCATGTAGTAAGTTGGAAAATTCCTCCAGGTTGGGTTCTGCATGGCTGAGTAGCTGTTCCTGAACCAGCTGGTAGACATTGCCGATTGCACACACCATCTGCAGCGCGATGAAGTAGTCGATGGTTTTGTTTTCCAGCTCACACTCCTTAGCAGCTTTTCTGAGGTGACACAACAGTTCATTGGCCGTTTCTCCCGGGATGGATGAAGAAGAAGAAGAAGAAGAAGAAGAAGAAGAAGTTTACTTCCCAGACAATGCACAGTATACATACAGTATCACAAATACTCTACAGAGCAGATCATAATAACGAGGGAAGAAGGACTGAGTTAGCTCAAGGCTGTTTTATAACTCAGCCCTATCGGTTAGTAAAACGCGATAAATTTAGGTGACTGACTGCCTCTTTAAAGCATGTTGCAGAAGGAGAGTGTATCACACTGCTAGGGAGACTGTTCCATATCGGCACAACTCTAGATGCAAATGAGTACTGTCTAACATTGGTTCGTGCGGTCGGAACCGAAAGTTGAAATGCATGACTACGAGTAGAACTTGCAGGACAGATAGAGAAAAATTGGTCAAAGGGTAAGTCGATTTGGCCATGTAAAAGCTTATAAACGAATACAAGATCTGCTTGTATCCGTCGGATATCCAAGTACTGAAGCCCTGTTGCTATTAATCGAGCTTCATACGGGAGTGCACTGAATCCAGGAATTCTGGAAGTAAAAAATCTTTGAACTGATTCAATAGTTTGGACGTCTTTTACCAAATATGGGGACCATACTTGAGTGGCGTACTCTAATTTTGGACGCACAAAGGTTTTAAACATCTTGATAAGAAAATCGGGGTCTTAAGGAAGGAAGACAAAATTAAGGAAGGAAGACAAAACAAAGGAAGACAAAATTAAGTTAGCAACTGTACGTGCTTTTTTAGCAATAACGTTGCAATGGGTGGAAAATTTTAAATCTGGAGTAACAAAAACACCCAAATCGCGTACACAATTGGATGAGGGTATGGTTACACCATCGATGGTGTAATCATACATTGCATTCAAACGGGGGTATAGATGGAGAACTGAGGATTTGTGCAGAGCAATGTTCAACTGCATTACCTTAGCCCAATTGAAAACCGCAGTTAGATCTTCCAACACTGCTGTATTATCATTTGACGTTGGGACTGAAAAGTAAATTTTAGAGTCATCAGCAAAAAGCTTGATTTTGCAGTATTTAAGAACATCTGGAAGGTCATTTATATAAATGAGGAATAGAACCGGGCCCAAGACCGACCCCTGAGGAACTCCAGATTGTACATTTGCCCAATCAGAAGTTGATCCTTCAATACGTACTCGTTGCTTTCGATTGCTCAAGAAGGCCTGCAGCCAATCAAAAAGTTCCCCAGAAATACCATAACCCTTTAATTTTTGCAGCAGTTTAGGATGACTTACGGTATCGAACGCCTTAGCCACATCCAGGTAGATGACATCCACCGGTGTCTGCTTGTCTAAACAGATAGACCAATCGTTGACGCAGCTAAGAAGCTGAGCAACGGTTGATCTACCTGAAAGAAAACCAAACTGGGTTTCAGAAATAACAGAAGAATTTAAGAAAAACTCAAGAATCCTGCCCTTGATTACTTTCTCCATCAGTCTACATGCAGTACATGTAAGGCTAATGGGTCGATAGTTAACAGGCGTACTTGAGTTTCCAGATTTATAAATGGGCGTAACATTGGCAGTGAGCCAATCATTGGGTAGGGTAGCAGTTGACATTGAAACTCGCATTATAGTACACAAAGGCTCGCATAAATAGAGTGAGAGTCGTTTTAGAAAGATTGTTGGTATTCCGTCTGGTCCAGCGGACAGTTTGGGTTGTATATCTTCCAATATACAGTACAGTGCATCAGGGGTAAACAGAACCGAGGAAAGCTTTTCCAGAGTTCTGCTGCCAAAGTCCAGAGGAATACCATCATCTCTAGTAAACACAGAAGAAAACTGCTGATTTAAAATTGAGCACTTGTCGGCATTAGAAACAATTTCTCTACCATTGTTTCTAAGAATAGGCATTACGGGACGGCAAGTAAGTCTGCGATTTACATATGACCAAAAAGTTTTATCGTTTCTATTGCAAAGAACCCTTTGCTCCCTGTCCAATTTTTCTTTCACACAGTGACGTCTGAAATCTGTAGCTGCAGATTTCCAACTCCTATAAAGCGCATCAGAGTTGTCTCCGTTAGACATTTTGAACCGCCGATGGAACTGTTTTTGCCGCAAAAATAGCTTATGAGATCTTTTAGTAAATCGTATATTTTTGAAGTTCTGTCCAGAACTGGGTACGAAAAGGTTAATCAAATGGTTTAGAATTCCAAGAAAGTTAGACCAAAATTGCTCAGTGGTGATACAGTTGGCAAACACAGTTGGCCAGTCAATCCATTCCAAAGCACTACCAATTGCACCGTAATCTGCACGTAAAAAGGATTTCTGAAAATTTGCAGAGTATGGAACAGAGTTAAGGGGACCGCATTCGAATCTAACAGTACAGTGGTCACTACCGCAAAAAGGTTCGCAAACTCTGGTATTACAAACTAAATAGGGTTCGTTATGAAGAACTAAGTCAAGTATGTGATTATTACGAGTCGGCTCATACACTGTCTGGGAGAAACCACTAACAGCAAAGAAATTCAGCAAAGCACGTTCAATAGGTAAGGCATTAGGAAGGGCCAGATTTGATTCCCATTCAATATGAGGTAAATTAAAGTCTCCAACAAGCAGTGTAGGTTTAGCGCCCTCTAGTACTTTGTTCAGGAAGTCTATAATCGGGCCAGAGTCATTTTGATTGGGAGGGCGATAAACCGCACACAGCCGAATAAAACGAGAACCTAGACTGAGATCACACACAATAGCATCAAAGTCGGGAAGTGACTCGGAGAAGACTAAGGTGCAAGGTATGCTGACTGGTACCAGAACTAAAACTCCACCACCACGCTTCTCTGAGCGGTCCCGACGGAACACAGAAAAACCACAGTTGCTTAGAGAGGCAGAAGAAATGTTTTCAGAGAACCACGTTTCAGTTACACAAACAACATTATTAATGTACTCATTAGAAAGCATAAATTCAAAACTAGCTAACTTATTGGCAAGAGAGTGGGCATTGAGCAGGACAAAAGACAGATACTTACATTGCCTGGGTGCTTTTAGTTTTCCGGATCAAATTGTTTGAGAGTGGTACGTCCGGATGGCGTTTGAACTTTCTCCATGATTCGACAGTCTCTGATGACAAAGAAGCGGGACGAAAACAAAGAAGCGGGACGATGACAAAGAAGCGGGACGATGACAAAGAAGCGGGACGATGACAAAGAAGCGGGACGGATGTGAAATCTTTGTAGGCCGAACTGTCGATCGTTTGACCTTGAACAGCTGGTTGAGTGCTTCTTTGTACTGCTGATGTGGCGTGGTGGCTCTGTCCAACGCAGTGCTGTTTCGGAAATGGTTGAACGCATCGGGTCCCAGTCGGCTGGTGATGGCCAAATTGCGCTGGTTGTCGGTCACGGCTACACCAGCTCTGGCTTCCTGACTGTCGATCCAGAGTTCCATCTCTGAGATGAAGTCATCCCATGAACGTGGTTCTGGACTGCCCAGCGGCCAGAAGGGAGGTACCTCTGCAATTGTCCAACGACCCAGGGCTTGGTTTGGATGTGGGTGCTCTTCATCAGCCATTGAAACTTCTGTTTCGAACACAGTAGCAGGTGACAGGAAGAACTATCCTTCGATAGCACTCCTGTTTGCTGGAAGGTGACGTCTGAGAGTTGGCGAATGGTAGTAGGTGGCAGGAAGAACTATCCGTCGATAGTACTCCTGTTTGCTGACGTAGTTGGTGAGTTTAAATTGAGCGCCGTTGTTGGGTGACGCAGACGTCTGAGTGTTGGCGGCCACACTGAATCGAATCCTCACCGATCGTCTGCCAGTGTTATGAGCGAGGTGGTTGCGCGGCGCAGGTAACCGAGTGTAGTAGGCGACACAGTAGTGGTAGTAGCAGCAAATGCGGTTTACTGGAATGAGCCGCACGTTATCGATTGTCAAGGCTGGGGACTACTGTTGTTTGGGTATGGGATTTTCAGGAATCGGTTCGGTATGGGTAGGTATTTTTCGGCATACCCAGGAATCGGTTCGGTATGGGTAGAGGTATTCGCAAAAATACCGGTATACCGGTATTTATTCGGTATTTGCTGAATATGTTTTACAAATTCAAAACATTGAATTTCCCATTCACAACGCCATGGATTTAGTCATTTCAAAGGTCAGAGGGTAGAAAATCCTTCAAAAGCAATGGGATTTACAGTTTTTAGGAATTTTTGAAAATATTTTTTAGCTTTAATGAAGTGAAAATTGTTTCTATAAATAATTTTGGTTAAAAGAAATGCTTCCACTCAGGGATGTGAGGTGGGAAAAAAACACCGGAAAAAAACTGTTTTTTTCCTAAGGGTCGGAAAAAAACATAAATCGTGGAAAAAAACTCAAGCTAAAAATAGCTAATTTACGTCATTTTTCGTTTAAAAAATGGACTTTTGCTATGTATAATAGGCCATACTGACTCAAAACTGTTAGAAAAACAACAAAAAAGACCAAATTTGGCATGAAAAAACAAAAATGCAAACTGCTGTAAGAAAATTTGCATATAGCGTTATTTATGGAACCTGTCAGGCACTGCTTCATGCCTGTTTCGTGATTTATATCAATGTAACACGTGTATTTCTGGTCTAACAAGACTGAGGAAGGCGATAGAAAGCCTTAGAATCATAAAACCAGGCTAGGATATCGAGAACTTGAGCTGGAGTTTTTTTCCGCGATTTAGGAAAAAAACCGGAAAAAAACCGGAAAAAAACTGGAAAAAAAACAGGCCGAGGTTTTTTTCGGAAAAATATACAACCCTGCTTCCACTGTACTGTAGTTTTCAGGCCTGCTAGTGTACAGTACGGAGATCTGACGAACAGTGACAAAATGCGGGGCTATTTTGAATATTGTGAATGTACTGTACATCAAATACATAGAGACTTGATTTATTAAGGAGCAGTGCGACGTTAAGCCAAAACTAGCACAACTCTTTCTAATGACAAAGCAAGTTTGTGACAGGGAGTTGGGTCAGAGAACTAAAAATCCTTCAAATTCATTCCCCAAAAATGCTAAATTACAAAGAAAACAATGTGATCATAGGGAATTTTCGATAAAAAATGCACTAAGCTGGACAAAAAATACCGATTCCCTAATACCTGGGTATTCCCAAAATAATCGGTATACCGGGTATGGGTATATATTAAAATACCTGGAATCGCGGTAGGTATTCCCAAAAATACCCATTTTTCGGTATGGGTTCGGTATACCCAATCAACAGTACTGGACTGGGGACACAGCAAGAGAGATATAGGCGCAGACAGAATGACTATCAGGACGGCTCGCCCGTTGCGGCCTTACAGTCTGAGCTGCCACCTAATTCTAGCGCGGGGTGACAGCTCTATAAAACACCACTACATGCAAATACCGGAATCACACGGAATACTGAAACGCACGTGCACACTTATACGTACATACACTGTATGTACACGCACTCATACGACATGTTTCCCAAAAAATAAACATATTTATGTTTTAAAACATATATGTTTTCAACAGTAACCCTCAGCCGATGTCCGTATAGAGTAAAACAGTCAGGCACTTGACGCCGTTTATGGTACCGACACCATATATGGTACCGGTACCTAGGGTGGTGGTACCATTTATGGTACCGTCATCATATATGGTACCGGTACCATATATGGTACTCCCACCATATATGGTACCCCTACCCATGACCATGAGTGCCGGTACCACATATGGTGCCGGTACCATATATGGTACCACTACCATATATGGTACGAAATTTGAACAGAGTGGTACCATATATGGTACAGTCATGTCTCGTGAATCCGGACCTCATTAATCCGGATACTCGCCTTTTGAACAAGATTAGGCCAGGTCCCAATTTTCCCCCATGTTATATGACTCGTTAATCCGGACAGAAGATTTGGGGCCCCGACTTCGAAATTTGTATGGTAAAGTGATTCGTTAATCCGGATTTGGTTAATTTGAAATGCATGCGTAATTTTCCAACTCAGATGTGAATTTTCAATTGAATAATGCTTTTCGATGAGTCACAATGACATTATTTTTGCCTTTTTAGGAGCTATAATCAGCTGAAATAAGTAATTAGGAGGTACAGCTGCAGAATCTGATATGTAACTAACAAAAATCTGTCATTTGGGCCTTTGACCCGAAAAACAGTGTTTTAGCTTTGATTCGCTAATCCGGAAATTCGCTAATCTGGACAAAATTGGCCGGTCCCAACATGTCCGGATTAACGAGACACGTCTGTACCAGTACCGTTACCAATGCGAAGGTAGGGGTACCATATATGGTGCCGTCACCATACATAGTACCAGTACCATTTATGGTACCACCACAGGCCTCGAACGTGGGGGTACCATATATGGTACCACTACCCTAGGTACCGGTACCATCTATGGTACCGGCACCTTATATGATGTCGGTACCATAAACGGCGTTAAGTGCCTGCCTGACTGTAAAATAACTATGACTATTCACTACAGCAGCGATGTATGGGTAGATGAGTTCAGTTCTGAACTCGTGGTCTCTCAAATAGTTGAAACCGCTCTGTGCGTAGCCCCCTCTGCATCTGTAGGCATTTTGCCGCTCGTTTACTGGTTTTACTGGTGTAGAGCAGACCGCATAAACATTGATTGGTTGAAGCACAATCTATCAACTGCTGCTCCGAGTAATCGGTCGGTCGTTCGCCAGTCACAACGGCCAACGCAGCGCCGACTGTGTGACTCTGCAACGAAGAGACCAGCCTGAATAACGACCGAGTTATCGATTTTTGCTCTTTTATTTACCGCTGCAAACGCCCAGCAACTGCCGCAGCCTCCCTGAAACGAAGGAAAGAGGTTTGTTTTAGTAAGAAAAAGGTGAAAATACAGTAGCTGAACCTGATCGTTGACCGGCCCGGCCAAGTGTTTCCAGCTGACTTCGTTTGGTAACTGGCGTTTCGGCCGTTTGTTAGCTTTGTCTTTGTTCTTTTCTTTGCCTCCTTGACAGTTCTTTTTGGTGGTTGTGGTGACGGGAAGCTGCGTAGTAGCAGTGTCCATAGGCGGCGCAGGTCTCTACTTTCTTCTAACAACCTCTCTAGTCCAGACCTGAGTCTGTAGTATTCAGTGTAGTATTGCTAGTAGCCCCTGACTTGTCGCCTAGCGCGCTTCCAGATCCTGTTTGTGGATCTGAGTTCAATCCTGCATCCTGCTTCTTTCGTTTATCTAAAATATTCTTCTGCTCCTGCGTGCGAAATCAAAGAAAAATAAGAAAAACGACACCCAGGAGAATAAAATTATTAAAATAAGAAAAAATCAAACTGAAACAAAAAAGCGTACTTTTCTCCTTCTTATACTTCTCCGGCTTGCCTACAACTACTGGTACGAATTCGCCTTGAATGAATGAAAGAAAGAAAAGCTGAAATATCCAGAATGACGTGCCGGACAAGTTGAAGTACCTGCACTTCGTCCCAAGTGGCCTTCTTCAAACTCTTCATCGTCCTATAGGTTTTGTGATGTGTCTTTTACCATCAAGGTTGTATATTTTTCCGAAAAAAACCTCGGCCTGTTTTTTTCCAGTTTTTTTTCGGTTATTTTCCGGTTTTTTTCCTAAATCGCGGAAAAAAACTCCAGCCCAAGTTCTGAGTATCCTAAACTGGTTTTATGATTCCTAACGATTTCTAGCGCCTTCTTCAGTCTTTTCAGACCAGAAATACACGTGTTACATAGATATAAATCACAAAACAGGCATGAAACAGTCCCTGACAGTCTTCATCTTTAAACCCTATATGCAAATTTTCTTACAGAAGTTGCATTTTTGTTTTATCATGCCAAATTTGGTATTTTCTGTTGTTTTTCTAACAGTTTTGAGTCAGTATGGCCTATTATACAGGGTGTGTCAAAAAAAAACAACCCAGCAGAGTTTTTGCTGTAGCAACCGCAAATCTCAACCGATTTGAATGAATCCATCTTTACATGAAAGACGAATAAATTCTTGAAAGACTGGTGAAGGCCCTATTAAGATACGATGCTTAGTTCCTGAGATATTTTCCTTCAAACTCAAAACAGAGATTTTGGCAGTGAACAAGAGCGATTCCGTTGCATTTCACAACAAAACGGATTCCTACTGCTGAGAGGCAACAAAACTTTTACAAATGAAGTAACCAAGCATGGTGGCACCAGAAAAGCCTCGTTACGTTAGCCCTGAGCAGTAGGAATCGGTTTTATTATGAAGTGCAACAGAATAATAAAAATCGCTCTTGTTCATAGCCAAAATCTGTTTTGACTTTGAGTGCAAATATCTCAGGAACCAAGCATCATATCTTAATAAAAGCTTCACCAAACTTTCAAGAATTAATTTGTCTTTCATATAAAATAGGACTCACTGAAATCGGTTGAGATTTGCGGCTGCTAAAAAATCTGCTATGTTGTTTTAATCTCTGTTGTTCACAGCCAAAGTCTCTGTTTTGAATTTTAAAGCAATTATCTCAGGAACTAAGCAACGCATCTTAATAAAAGCTACACCAATCTTTCAAGAATTTATTTATCTTTCATTTAAAGCAGGATTCATTCAAATCGGTTGAGATTTGCGGTTGCTACAGCAAAAAATCTGCTGGGTTGTTTTTTTTTTGACGCACCCTGTACATCGCAAAAGTCCATTTTTGGTTAGACAAATGACATAAATTAGCTATTTTTAGCTTGAGTTTTTTCCCGCGATTTATGTTTTTTCCGACCCTTAGGAAAAAAACAGGTTTTTTCCGGAAAAAAACGAAAAAAAACACCGGAAAAAAACACACCTCACAACCCTATTTACTATATGGAAAAAAAGCGCTAACCATTGCTGTGAATTTGTTCGGGCCTCTGCAGAACTTGGGATTTGCGTTGTTTGCCTTGTTCAGTGCTTTCATTTTAATTTTGAACAAATTCTTTCGGTCGTTTTTGGTGTTCTTATTCTTCTTCTCTTTGCCCGGCTTCTTTCGCACCTTTTCTGAATAAAATCTGTCAATAGACGGCTATTTATTAACCCTTTGTAACACACTTACTCCTACAGGAGCGTTCATATTTCAGCCACGGACCCCGATAATCTCTCGAAACGCGTGTCGTTTTTGCCGGCCCCGTCACAACGGGCCGGCTATATGTTGGCCCACTCGTTTTTGTGATTCAAAACTTGCAATAGTTTTGCAATTTTACGTGAAACGCCTAAGATAAGATATATTGTTTGTCTCTGGCCAAAGATGTGCTTTTTATTACGGTTTTTTAATTGATCAATTAATTAGTGAGAAAATCGTGCAAATGTAATGAGCTCTATAGCGGCCTCTATTATTAAATCTGGGGTGGACGAGCGCAAGCTGGCGTCCCTTATCTGTGTAATCTAATCGCTTCCAAGCGCAGCTTTGCCAATGCGGCAAAGCACACGCTCCTGCTAGGTTAGCCTAGCTCCGTGCTCTTGCTGCACCGTTGAGCCCGTGCTTGACAGAAAGCCTCTCTTAAGGAGAGCTGCAGTTTCGATGGAGGCACACGACTCTGCTGGTCCGTTCCTAGCTCCCATGCTTTCCTGTCGCGTCGACAGCGTCTGTTCGACGTTAAACTGCATTTTTGTCGGCATTGGCACACTTCTTGCCATGTTTTCCCAGCTCCGTGCTTTTGTTGACACACCTGAGCCAGCTAGTGCAGTGGCACACAAATCTGCTGGGTTTCGATCCCATAGTTAACTTTTAGTAGACTGATTTTCAGAAGGCTGTACCTCGAGCGTGTAGCGTCGAATCGGGAAATCCTTTGCGTTGGTTTTATATAGCGAATCGAGGCCTGTCAGCCCTCGAGCTTATAGCCCTCTACGTCAAACTTTCAATTTTTGGTCTGAATACCCAGACTTGATCGAATCAGAGACTCGCCCTTAAAACTGACTGTTTGCAAGTACAATGGCTGATGGTCAAGCCAATTAACAAGTAAAAATAGCATGCTTCACAGAATCACAAATGAGCGGCAATTAGCGCTAGGCTCTCAGAACCAACTCAGATGATTATCTTGTTGTTGTCCAGGTGGACATGGCTGTGTTTCGTCTGTGTGCGGATAGTTGGATAAATCCTTTCTGTTTCCAGTCCTGGTGGACTATTGTCTGGACCGCTGTAACTGTACCGTTCTATGTTGCTATTTTGGTTACTCTCATCAAGCATAGAAACCATGACGATATCAAGCATGCTTTCTTCAAGTTTATGCTCAGCTTAGGTCAATCTTCTATCTTGTTTGTAGGTGGTGGTGGTGGTGGTGGTGGTTATCAGTTTGGGTCGGGTCGGGTCGGGTCGGGTCGGGTCGGGTCGGGTCGGGTCGGGTCGGGTCGGGTCGGGTCGGGTCGGGTCGGGTCGGGTCGGGTCGGGTCGGGTCGGGTCGGGTCGGGTCGGGTCGGGTTGGTGTTCAAGAATGTCAAACTGTTTAGGAGTGGCAGACATCATTCAGATGCTGCTGGTGTTGTTCATTTACCGAGCAGCTTACTTGTTTGGCTGGTACCCTGACTTGTTGCTGGGTGGAGGACGCATTATGGTCACCTGGCATGATAGAATGCGAGAGCTCTGCACCATAGTGCAGCACATAACTGGGGTCCTGATCGCGGCTAACCGATTCACAGCTTTCTATCTGCCTGTCAAACATGACGTGGTATTACAGTCACCTTCCTTTTAAGCACTTCAAGTCTACTGTCGTACTTCTTTAACTTTAAAGATCTGGCGCGAGAGCAAGGTGTTCCTCTCGATCACAACATCATGGATCGCATCGATCTTGGTGGTGTGCGCTCGCTTCAGGTTCCAGTATGAGGTACACATAGATTTGCTTCAGATGTTTGTTCTTTCCGAGTATGTGCTGCTTTACAGGTACATGACCCGGAGCCGAACTCAACCAGCAACACGCTCTACCTCTGGTTCACTTGGAACGCAGAAGCATTTCTGTCAGCAGTTTCAACAGCTCTCCTCATTTTCATCCTGAATGGCGCTGCATTCGGACTCTATGTTGCCGTTTTTGTCAAAGCTTTCAGCTATAGTAGCCAGGTTTGCAGTCTATCATCTTAGCAGTGCGGGGCGCAATTGGCAGTTTGTTTGATAATGTAGAAAAGCTGTTGGTTCGGTTCTGTAAATATGGTAGCGGACTAGCGGGGTTACCCCCGAAAAGGCCAAACCCGCCTCACCCCGAGACAGGTTAAGGCACCCCCGCCCAAACCACAAATACAAGTACGTACCAGTAGTGGCTCCAGTACTAACAAACCGGCTCAGAAATCACTAATTTTTAGCCTAAAATTCGCTTGAAGAGCATTTAGAAACCGAATTTGACGTTTCCACTGCCTGATGTTTAGGAGAAATCTGTGTTTTTAGATGCCCTTTTTAAAACGCATTTCCAGGCGTTTTGGAGCTTTTTGAAATTTTGGACACCCTCTGGGCGAAACCCCCCTCGACCCCCACTTGAGGGAAAAGCCCCTACATCTTCCCCCAGGTCGGGCCAGAGGGAGCTGTTGCATGTACGGTGGCAGATCAATTTCAGGCCGGTTCCAGCACCCGCAAAATAGCGCTGCGATTGGCCGTCTGCGGTTTCTGCATTACTCTGCTAAGCGTAGTCGGCGGCGTGTTCCTGATCGCTGAGCAAATCATCTGGGTCCTGTTCGGTCTCGATGTCCACATGACACGCATTTTGGTGCAGGGAATCACCACCGATCTTTACTTTGGCGCCAACCCCTACCTGCTTGTCATCACCTCCAAGAAGACAAGAGATGTCTTTCGGCAAATGTACTTCGGCACTGCTCCCGAGCAACCGAAAACTAATGCTTCTAGAAGTGTCCGAATGGTTGCGTCCGCCACGCAGGAACAGCGTTTCTAGGCATACCATAAAACTTGTAATAAGCGCGCACGCTCCAATAGTAGCGCAGCGCCCTTTACGGACAGTTCGAAAATATAAACTCGCACGCTGTAATAGTAGCGCCCTTCTAATAATAGCGCTCCCATGCGCACTACTATCAACGCTTTGTATTTACGTGTTTCCAATGCAACCCAGTGCCCGGGCGTGCAGAGGCAGAGGGCTCCCGGCATAGTTGGTTTGTCAGATAGCTCCTGACTTCGATCTTCTCCTCCAACGCGGCATGCTTTGCGGAGCGGCTTTCAGTGTTAGGGGCCGTCCACAAACGACGCCGTTCCAAAATCCCGATTTTTCGGACCCCCGTCCCCCCAAAATCGCCTTGCGTCGTTTCTGGGGCCCCCCTCCTCTTAACGCGACGGCGTTTTCGGATTACCCCCCCCCCGATAAAAGTGCAGTACATGCAGTACTGTTATTTTTTCTTGTTGCCATACTGTGTAATGAATTGAATAGATCCCTTCAACCACTCTGGGAAACTTTTCTGTATGTAGAAAAATTTGACAGAATGTGCATTAGTCGAAAATAATGCCATCGAAGTAGCCTAAAATTCCGAAAAAAGCGACGTCGTTTTTTGCTAACCCCCTCCCCTCCTGGTGCGTCGTCTATCGTCGCATTTCAGCCGACCCCCCTCTGGAACGACGTCGTTTATGGACGGTCCCTTAGGCAGATCCAATCGGTTCCCATTGTCCTTGTCACCAGCTTTTGGTGGTCTGAATGTGGCTTTGTCCCGCGACCTACTCTTTGCCGCAAGAAACTTGTCCTGCCGAGTGGATGAGCGCTCGAGCACGCGCACAGTGACTTTGCGGCCTGAACCACTACGCCAACTGTGTCGGCTACCTTACCGTGTTGAGATGCACTTGAATGCTGCTATTAGTTGTTGTTCAGAGTTCTGTTGTATTATTGTTTGTATTGTGAGTGGCGTTGTTGTTGTAACATTTTGTCCTTTCGGACTAGGAGTAGCCAACTGCTATAGAGCAGGAAGAGACACAAGGTCCGGCAGTCTCCTTAACAACAACCCTCCCCTTTTACTGTCGGTGTGTGCAAGACAGCGCCGGTTCGGTCCCCATTTATCTACTTGCCATTGCTGACTTTCGATGGCCTGGGTTGGGCTTTGTGTCGACTACTTCCCATCGCCTCGACAGGTTTCGAACCCACAAACACACCGCTTCCACGGGTGCCGGGGCCGCCGTGACACACGGGATAGCGTGTGGCGTGTGGCGTGTGTTTTTATTACCTATCCTCGTTGTTGTTTTGTCTAACTCCCTAAAATAAATACTCAACTGGTTCGCTCATAGTCGGTTGCTGTTACCGCCTCAACATACCGTGTTTCTGTCGTGTTTCTGTCGGTCCGGTTTCGTATGACTGAATTATAGTGAGCTGCATCTTATTATGGCTAGGCGTGTGCCAGCGCATGTCTATTAACTGCCGCCTTGTGACTATTTGTGGCTCTTGATTAGAGCAATACCATCTACCGTATAGTGCTGTTTATAGTACCCGGGTACTATATATGGCACTTAGGGTTTTGCGAAAATAAAATTGAATCCATTTATAGTACCCGGGTACTATATATGGCACCTACGAAATCTGCTCTGTAAGAAACTAACAATAGTATGTGAAGTTCTTTGCTCAAATTTCCGATTTGATGTAAAAAATAGGTTATGTACATACATCAGAACCTCTACGAATGCATTATCTACTGTTTTTCTTCATACAAACAAGGTTTACCACCAAAAATACTGTATTTTTTGCACGTTTTGTATTTATAACAGCTCATTTCAGAATAAAAATCTGTCTCCATTTATAGTACCCCGGGTACAATAAATGGCACTAAGTGCCGTTTATAGTACCCCGGGTACTATAAATAGGGGGGTACTATAAACAGCACTATACGGTACATAGCATAGTTTTGTTTGTGTTGGACATGTAGGCGTTCTAAAGCCCTGACAGTTGGTAGTATTTTATTACTAGTAATATAATATTTTAAAAACCTTATATCTCAGCACCTTAAACAAACTATTAGCATCAGAATATCAGGCAGTGACTATGTCAGGCAGCATGAGAGAGGAGGTGATTAAATGCAGCCTGTTTTTGATGATCCGGCACATGAAACAGGTGGCGCAGAATTTTTTCGTTAAGCTACGCTACTTTAAGCTGTTTTAACAACTACTACTTCTGTGCTTTTTTATCTTTTTGTGATTCGATGTGAATCACATTTTTGTGAATTACGTGCATCCATTAAATCCGTACGTATTTACGACTTTGGTTCATTTACAGGTATGAGTATTCCAATAATTTATTGGAAATAGTGTTCCGACGAAATGAGAACTTGTGGATATTTGATATTTTGAGTTAGGAGAAGACCTCTAATTCAACTCATGAGAATCGAGCTTAGCCAAGCCGCGATTTTTAGGTTTGTGAACATTTCCAACAGGTAATAAAGCGGCTCACGTATATGTAAATGATAAGTTGATTTTCATTACAATTGACAGGGCACTTAACTAAGCCAGTTGAATAGCGGACTAGCTTTTAGTTATTACATTTTATATTTTAGTCCTTGACAGCATTTCCATAATACTTGATATATTAGCGTTCCAGAATTTAACCAGCTAAACAAGTTGAAGTTACAAGTTCAAATCAAATTAGCTCAAAATACAACGTTTTTTCAGCTGGTAAATAATTCCCGATTAAAAAATACACTGTTGGCCATAAAAAAGACCGCCTGGCCTTTTATCAATTTTCCCGAATAATTTCAAATGGCGGCCATTCCGTCAATTTTCAAACAAATGAAAATATTTTTAGCACGGTCATTGATTGCAATCGCCTTAACCAGTGGTGTACCCACCCAGGTGGTGTAAAGGTGTGTACACCCCCTTTGCGGTGGAAGAGATAGGGAGGAAAAATTAGACAAAGATAAGAGAAATGAATTAAGAGTCAGTCTCTGAACCGATCGAGTCTCATTCTTCAGACCCAAAATTGAAACTTTGGCGCAGGAAGTTGAAAGTTGGTGCACTGATACCTCTTGATGAGTTGTTAAACCACTGCAAAGGAATACCGAATTCGACGCTCCACGCTCGAGATATAAGCCCGCGAAAATGGGCTCTCTTAACTATGGGACCAAAATTTCAAACTCGCATTTCTAACTTACCAGTTGGAGTTTGAAGTTGAAAATTGTGGATTTTACGTAACTTTTTTAGTACTTTAAGATTACGTAGTCCAATTTCGCTTTTGAGTAAAAAAATTTTTTTCAACCTCCTTTGGCGCCCCATAGCTCGTCTGCAACCCGCCCTAGTCATATCTTTTTATTTCAGATTATTGTAGCGCTATCAATTAGCTACCTTTTGGTATAAAATACGTCGAGTCAGCTGCCCGCGTGTTTGAGAAATATGGCTTCAAATTGGAAAAACCCCTGACTTTTGCATTATTTTTTGTGCATAAAATTTCCAACTATGATTTCTAACCTACCAGTTGGAGGTTGAAGTTAAAAATTATAGTTTTTACAAAACTTTTTGAGTACTTTAAGACTACGCAGTCCAATTTCGCTTTTGAGTAAAAAAATTTTCTTCGACCTCCTTTGGCGCCCCATAGCTCGTCTGGAACCCGCTCTAGTCATATCTTTTTATTTCAGATTATTATAGCGCTATCAATTAGCTACGTTTTGGTGTAAAACACGTGGAGCCAGCTGCCCGCGTTTTTGAGAAATGTGGCTTCAAATTTCAAAAACCCCGAATTTTTGCATTATTTTTTGTGCGTAAAATAATGCAAAAGTCTGGAGTTTTTCAACTTTGAAGCCATATTTCTCAAAAACGCGGCCAGCTGGCTCGACGTACTTTATACCAAAACGTAGCTAATTGATAGCGCTACAATAATCTGAAATAAAAAGATATGACTAAGGGGGGTTGCAGACGAGCTATGGGGCGCCAAAGGAGGTTGAAAAAAAATTTTTTACTCAAAAGTGAAATTGGACTGCGCAATCTCAAAGTACTCAAAAAGTTGTGTAAATACTATAATTTTTGACTTCAAACTCCAACTGGTAGGTTAGAAATCATAGTTGGAAATTTTATGCACAAAAATAATGCAAAAGTCTGGGGTTTTTCAAATTTGGAGCCATATTTCTCAAAAACGCGGGCAGTTGGCTCGACGTATTTTACATCAAAAGGTAGCTAATTGATAGCGCTACAATAATCTGAAATAAAAAGATGTGACTAGGGCGGGTTGCAGACGAGCTATGGGGCGCCAAAGGAGGCCGAAAAAAATTTTTTCCTCAAAAGTGAAATTGGACTACGTAATCTTAAAGTACTCAAAAAGTTATGTAAAATCCTCAATTGTCAACTTCAAACTCCAACTGGTAAGTTAGAAATGCGAGTTTGAAATTTTGGTCCCATAGTTAAGGTGGGTTCACATAGTCGGTCGGCGTCGGCAACGCGGCAACTCGGGAAATCGACCCCAATTTGAGTACACACATAAGCGTGCAGCAGTTCACATAGTCTGTAATGCGTCTGGAGCCGTTCCAGACGGCTAAAGACTTGCCGATGATTTGCCCAAATCCCAAATCGCCACGACGCGATTTACAACCTTTTATGGCCGCCAAGCGTTCCCGACCGATTAAACAGTGCGCTGAGCATGCGACCGGTTCACACAGGCGCGGTCGGTCGGGGATGGACAGGCGCTAATCACAAAGCGGCACTGCTGACCAGAACACTTGAGCAGCTGTAGATAAACCGTTTTAAGCAAAAATCAGATAGTCACTGCATGCATATTACTTTTCTCTGCGCTCTCTGTGAAATCGAGAGGCGAAAATCGAGCTGTCACCCTCTGAGCCAAAAGCACCGAAATCAAACTTGGGCTTTTCCATTCAGAAAAATTTCGCAAAGATGTCTCCGTAGATAAATACACAACACTGCCTCAGCTTTACGCCTGCGTTAGAGCTCATAGAATGGCCCATTCTGTCACCGGTACAGCGCAAATGACTCAAATGCCTGTGCTCACTAGACTTTTGGGGCGTCAAAATATCGTAATTATCAGGTAGGCTGGCTGGTTCCAGATGCGGACAAGAGACTATGTGAATTGCGTTTTAACCCAGTTTTTCTCCCCCGCTATACGGACGCTCGGCCCCGATATTTTGTGCCGATGGCGTTGCCGACGCCGACCGACTACTATGTGAACCCACCTTTAAGAGAGCCGATTTTCGCGGGCTTATATCTAGAGCGTGGAGCGTCGAATTCGGTATTCCTTTGCAGTGGTTTAACAACTCATCAAGGGGTATCAGTGCACCAACTTTCAACGTCCTGCGCCTAAGTTTCAATTTTGGGTCAGAATAGGGCAAAGGGGCAAAACTCGATCAGTTCAGAGTACTGTTGCTAAGTAAATTTATTTTAAATATAATTAAATTAAAATTTACTTGCCACATGCCCAGAGAAATATAATTAAATTAAAATTTACTTACCACATCTGAGAGAAATTTAATTTAATTATAATTTACTTACCACATTTAATTAAATTAAGTATATTAAGTAAAATTAAAATAGGCCTGATTTTGGCGGCTACCATCTTCAGCTTTGCTTCCAACTAAGGAAGGATGCTATAACTGTTATCTAGAATGAAAACCAAACGAGGGTATCACAGGTTAAGTCAACAGCAGACATGGACAAAGGCGGCTGAGGGGTTTACCCTCGCAGGCTCTGACCTACAGCTCCTCAGGCTACTGCTACCCCCTTCACGATTTTTTGGAATAATGTTATGATAAAAGTATGCCTAGGTTAGGTGTGAATGAGCTCAGACTAGCTTATTTCAACCTTAAAGGAAAAAGCCAAAAAACCTTGATTCTAGCGAAAAATCGGACTTTTTGGCTTACCATCTCACCTCATCAGCCGCCGCTACCACCTCCAGCCAGCCCCTCAGATTTTGAAAATTTATCACCCCTAGCCGAAATGATAGCCCGTGTCTGTCAATAGTAATAATGACAGTTCGTCAGAATTTTAATAAGAAAGCCCCAATCTTAAGTGCCTTTCCAGTCAGTTTCTGCTTGCGTCCACAACAGATAAAGACAATGCCTGTGAGACTGAACATATGCTATCGCATAGCAAAAATGGTTGAAAAGTACCTATAGGCACTCTTAGCTCGGTGGATATATTGGAGTAGTTTGTTTTGTGGGAGATTAAGAGTCAGTCTCTGAACCGATCGAGTCTTGGCCCTTTGCCCTATTCAGACCCCAAAATTGAAACTTTGGGCTAGAGAGCTGTAAGTTGGTACACTAATACATACTTATGAGTTGTCTTTCGGCCCCAAAAGGATTAGTGGATTTGACGCTCCAATCCCGAGATACAGCCTTCTGAAAATCGGTCCGCTTAACTATGGGACCAAGATTTCAAACTCGAATTTCTAACCTACCAGCTGGAGTTGGAAGATAAAAATTTGGGTTTTTGCTTAACTTTTGGAGTACTTTAAGAATCTGCAGTCCGATTTTGTTTTGAAAGAAAAAATTTTTTTTTCGACCTCTTTGGCGGGCCATAACTCGGCTGGAACCCCCCCTAGAGGCGCTTTTTTATTTCATAGCTTTGTAGCGCTTTTTATGAGCTCTATTTTGGTATAGAATATGTTACGATTGCTGGTGGCCAATCCAGTGAAAATTGGCCTCAAATGTCACGAACTCGAAAAATACGCATGGTTCACTATAGACATAATTTTCCAAATCGAATTTCTGACTTAATGAACGGAGTTGAGCTGTGAAAATTTGGGTTTCCAGAGTACTTTCAGTGTGCTTTCGGAATATTTAGTGGATTTAGCATTTAGAGGAAAAAAATTTTTTTTCGACCTATTTGGTGGGCCATAACTCGGCTGGAACCCCCCTAGAGGTACTTTTTTATTTCATAACTTTGTAGCGCTTTTTATAAGCTTCATTTTGGTATTGAATATGCTTCGATTGCTCGTGGCCAATTCGGTGAAAATTGGCCTCAAATGTTGAGAACTCATAAAAATTTGGCCTTCCAAATGAGGGAATTTTTCGACTTTGTAACTTATGAGGCCGATTTTCACTGGATTGGCCACCAGCAATCGTACCATATTCTATACCAAAATGAAGCTTATAAAAAGCGTTACAAAATTATGAAATAAAAAAGCGCCTCTTGGGGGGCTCCAGCCGAGTTATGGTCCGCCAAAGAGGTCGAAAAAAAAATTTTTTTCCTCGAAATTCTAAATCCACTATATTCCGAAAGCACACTGAAAGTACTCTGGAAACCCAAATTTTCACAGCTCAACTCCGTTCATTAAGTCAGAAATTCGATTTGGAAAATTATGTCTATAGTGAACCATGCGTATTTTTCGAGTTCGTGACATTTGAGGCCAATTTTCACTGGATTGGCCACCAGCAATCGTAACATATTCTATACCAAAATAGAGCTTATAAAAAGCGCTACAAAGCTATGAAATAAAAAAGCGCCTCTAGGGGGGGTTCCAGCCGAGTTATGGCCCGCCAAAGAGGTCGAAAAAAAATTTTTTTCTTTCAAAACAAAATCGGACTGCAGATTCTTAAAGTACTCCAAAAGTTACGCAAAAACCCAAATTTTTATCTTCCAACTCCAGCTGGTAGGTTAGAAATTCGAGTTTGAAATTTTGGTCCCATAGTTAAGCGGACCGATTTTCAGAAGGCTGTATCTCGGGATTGGAGCATCAAATCCACTAATCCTTTGGGGCCGAAAGACAACTCATAAGTGTGTATTAGTTACCAACTTACAGCTCTCTAGCCCAAAGTTTCAATTTTGGGGTCTGAATACTGAGACTCGATCGGTTCAGAGACCGACTCTTAAGAGTCAGTCTCTGGGCCAATCGAGTTTCAGTATTCAGACCCAAAAATGAAACTTTGGCGTGGAGGGCTCAAAGTTGGAGGACTAATACGTATGGATAGGTTATATAACCACCGCAAAGGATATCCCGATTCGACGCTCCACGCTCGAGATACGGCCTTCTGAAAATCGGTCCGCTTAACTATGGGACCAAAATTTCAAAATCGAATTTCTAGCGCACTAATCAGTATTGGGACTAAAAAATTCGGGGTTTAGGGTAACTTTTAGAGTACTTTCAGAATCAACGGTCGAATTCCATTTTCAATGGAAAAAATTTTTTTCGACCCCCTTTGGAGCCCCCTAGCTCGTCTGGAACCCCCCCCCCCTACACCGTTTTTTTTATTTCAGAATATTGTAGCGCTATCAATTCCCTACAGTTTGGTATAAGCCACATTTTTTGACCCGTGGAAGAAAGTGGTGAAATATGGTTTCAAATTTGAAAAATCCTCAAATTTTTAGTTTTGGTTTTGGTTTTAGTAACTAAAAATTTGAGGATTTTTCAAATTTGAAGCCATATTTCACCACTTTCTTCCACGGTTCAGCCAATGTGGCTTATACCAAACTGTAGGGAATTGATAGCGCTACAATATTCTGAAATAAAAAAAACGGTGTAGGGGGTTCCAGACGAGCTAGGGGGCTCCAAAGTGGGTCGAAAAAATTTTGTTTCATTGAAAATGGAATTCGACCGTTGATTCTGAAAGTACTCTAAACGTTACCCTAAACCCCCAATTTTTAAGTCCCAACACTGATTAGTGTGCTAGAAACTCCAGCAGGAAATTTTGGTGCAGTACCAAAACTAAAAATTTGAGGATTTTTCAACTTTGAAGCCATATTTCATCACTTTCTTCCACGGGTCAGCCAATGTGGCTTATACCAAACTGTAGGGAATTGATAGCGCTACAATATTCTGAAATAAAAAACGGTGTAGGGGGTTCCAGACGAGCTAGGGGGCTCCAAAGGGGGTCGAAAAAAATTTTTTTCTTTGGAAATGGAATTCGACCGTTGATTCTGAAAGTACTCTAAAAGTTACCCTAAACCCCCAATTTGTAAGTCCCAACACTGATTAGTGCGCTAGAAACTCCAGCAGGAAATTTTGGTGCAGTATGAAAACTAAAAATTTGTGGATTTTTCAACTTTGAAGCCGTATTTCACCACTTTCTTCCACGGGTCAGCCAATGTGGCTTATACCAAACTGTAGGGAATTGATAGCGCTACAATATTCTGAAATAAAAAAACGGTGTAGGGGGGGTTCCAGACGAGCTAGGGGGCTCCAATGGGGGTCGAAAAAATTTTTTTTCATTGAAAATGGAACTCGACCGTTGATTCTGAAAGTACTCTAAAAGTTACCCTATGCCCCCAATTTTTAGTCCCAACACTGATTATTGCGCTAGAAATTCGATTTTGAAATTTTGGTCCCATAGTTAAGCGGACCGATTTTCAGAAGGCCGTATCTCGAGCGTGGAGCGTCGAATCGGGATATCCTTTGCGGTGGTTATATAACCTATCCATACGTATTAGTCTTCCAACTTTGAGCCCTCCACGCCAAAGTTTCATTTTTGGGGTCTGAATATGGCAAAGGACCAAGACTCGATCGGTTCAGAGACTGACTCTTAATTGAAGAAGTCAGAAAGTATCAACATGTCTATAATCCAAGAGGCGCCGGTCATAAAGACACCGAAAAAGTCGGAAATTCGTGGATCTCTATCGCTGCCGCGTTGAAAAGAGACGGTGAGATGATTTATATACAATGTGCATGTCGTTTCTTTCAATCGCGCTGTTTTTTAGTAGATGATGTGGTTTAAGCGATGCAATCAGCTCAGAAAAGAGTTCACTGCAGAACGCAGAGCCAGGAAAAAGCCTTCCGGAGCTGCAAATACAAGGAGAAAATCACCTTGGCCACTGTACGATCAAATGCTCTGGATGGATAGCTACTTGGTCGAGCGAAGGTACGTTGAATTAGTCCTTGCCAAAAAAGAGCGGATTGGCGGTTTTTTGCGAATAACTCCTTATGGGTGCATCGGAGCGCTTTTTACCTCATAACCAAAGTTGTAGAGTGGCTCGAGCTCGGTACTCTGGTGCAACCTAATCTGCGCAACGCGCCATGGTAATGCTAATATGCGCAACGGAAAAAAATCAGCTTTTCCTGTAGTAGGGATGAACGCGAGTTTTTCAGTGAATTATAATCTACAGACCTCGGAGATTTCAAAAATGTATTCATATTTCTTCTAGGTGGAACGGTTCCCGTTCCCGGAACGGAACGAAAATTGTTATTTTGTGTTTATGCATGCCTGGTGCAAGGAAGCGCTTGAAAGAGAAGGCAATAAAGGTTTTCAGGGGTGGGGAATCTATTTCTGACATAACCATCATTGCTGGGTTACTGTATTTTGAGGTCCCGACGAGAAAATTGTTATTTTTTGCTATTTGGGTGTTCATGTTGCAAGAAAACGATGAATTGACAAGCACGAAAGGTTTTCGGCATCAGCGAATTCATTCAGGGCATAGCGAATATTACTAGATTACTGTATATTGTGGTCCTGGAACGAATGTACATACTCATAAGTTTGATTACCTACTTTATCCAGCTTTCCCCTGCTACGCAAGAAAACGATGAATTGACAAGCACGAAAGGTTTTCGGTTTCTCTTAAGAATCAAGGTTCGGAATTAAGGATCTCTTTCGAGCGTTTCCTTGCACCAGGCATGCATAAACAGAAAATAACAATTTTCGTGTCGGGACCTCAAGATACAGTAACCCAGTGATTACGGGGATGTCAGAAATGGGTTCCTTGACCGCTAAAACCCTTAGTTCCTACTCCATCGAGCATTTCCTTAAAGCAGAAACCATGTAAACTGACAAAATGCAGTTTTCGTGCCAGGACCACAATCTACAGTATCCGAATGGCTTCAGAATGGACTGAAATCGATTCAAAACACTGTAAAGTACATTTTTAACTACAGTGGAGGGGTTAAGCTTCTACATACCACCAGAAAAAAAATCAAATGACCTAAAGTTGAAAAAATCGGGATTACGGTATCAGGGTCAATTTTTCAGGGTTCTTATGTGGCTCAATCGACGTAAAACTAAATTTTACACCACATATGTGAATTTCAGCCTGATCGGCTGAGTTGGTCCAGAGTTATTCCAATCCCCCCCCCAGAAATCTGAAAATCGCCAAAAATGGCCATTTTTTACATTTTCGGCCAACTTTGATGGTATATAACTCTGGAACCGTTCCACCTAGAAGAAATATGAATACATTTTTGAAATCCCCGAGGTCTGTAGATTATAATTCACTGAAAAACTCGCGTTCATCCCAACTGCAGGAAAAGCTAATTTTTTCCGTTGCGCAGATTAGCATTACCATGGCGCGTTGCGCAGATTAGGTTGCACCAGAGTACCGAGCTCGAGCCACTCTACAACTTTGGTTATGAGACAAAAAGCGCTCCGATGCACCCATAAGGAGTTATTCGCAAAAAACCGCCAATCCGCTCTTTTTTGGCAAGCACTATAGTTTCGTTCGGAACCGGGCTACATAAAGAAGAATGACACAAACAGTGCGCATGCTTCAGACGTCATTCAAACATCATGCAGAAGCAAGATGAAGGGCTCAAGATTGCACTTGCAGCAATGGAGAATCAAGCTGAAGAGAGTGGAGAGGAGGCTTTTACAACTGACGGTCAGACTTCCGAGCCTGACACTGAAAGAGGCAGAGAGTTAGATGATGCCAGCTCGACATATTCAACGCCGAATTGCATGCGACGACCTGCCACCTGCCCTCCAGAGAGCCGACCTCCAAAAAAGACTCTCGCGATCGCATCATTGGTATGAAATGGTGAAATTGATTGCCGTCTGACGTTAATTGGGCATACCCAGTAAAGACGCTTTGCAATTAGGCGTTTCTTTCGATGGTGCCTGACAGCCAGGGCCGCCAAAATTACTTTTGAAAGCGGCATGCATAGCGATTCAGATAATAAAATTTCACAAAAAATTCCTCCACAAATTCGCTTGGCACTTCGCTCGTAGCGCCGAAGTGTGAACACGTCTGCGCTATGGACTAACCTCCTGGATCATGGCGCTTAGCTCATATTCCATAGCGCATAGCACATAGTGCATAACGCAGGCAGGTGTGAACCAGGCTTCAGTGCTTGCTTCTGAGTTGTTATTGCAAAATCTTTTAGTCTGCCGACCATGGCCACTGGTGTGTACGGTATAGCTGGGGAAACAGAAAATTAAGTGTACCAAGAATGAATTCTCGATTTGAACTGAGAGAATCCCAACTGAGAGGAAGCATTCAATCCCCAACCACCGACCACCTGGGCTTTTCGCTATGGTTTCCGGTTTAATGTGAGCGTAAAATTTTACATTTTAAGCAAGATCTGAAACGGCAGTTTACCGGGTGGGGGAAACGGCCCAGTAATCTGTCGCCTTTCGGGCAATATGGAATATACTAATCGGTGTCACGCATACCGGTTGGACCGTAAATTGCCACTACCGTATCTACACAATAAATTCGCGTCGAAAACCGTAAACGATTTAAACGACAAGGCTTCCGACAGATTCCCTCAGTATAGCTGCGTTTTTAAAATGACCAAAATCAGTAAGGGTGGCAGCGTAAGCACATCTTAAGAGCCAGTTTTTCTAGGAATCGACTTTTGCTCCTTAACCTCCGGACAAATCTCAACTTTTTGTCTCCGATTTGGCTAAAATTTTGTATTTTGGTTTAATTTGACCTAAAAAGACATTTTATCACCTTCCCGGCCATTTTTGTGAGGGTCACTTTTTCGACCCAACCTCAGCTTTCGGCTTTTAACTCGGAAACGAATCAACATAGAACGTTCGGGATTACATATTTAGAATCAGAAGAGCGTTCTCTTTCAAACGATACCCTACCCGACCAGATTCCTGACAAAAATTTTTTTTCGAATCCTTTCCGGGCCCGATTTCACCCCCCTACAACCCCCGTTCCGATAATTTTATTTCATGGAAATGTAGCGCTATCTATTCGCTTTCGAACGCACAAAAAAATCGAGAAAAAAAGGGGGCGCAAATTGAGTTTTTGGGCCTTGAAAGTTGAAAATCCGTGAAATTTTATATATACAGTACAGTATAGATAAAAAAAATGTCCCATCGCTTTTTCGGCCTTCACTCAAACGTTTCGTTCTCAGTCACTTCTTTACCGATTTGGCTCAAATTTTCAGCAAAAATTAACAACATGGTTGGCCAAATATTCTGCAAGTTTAGTGCCAAAATTCCGACTCATACTGGGTTTGTGACCCAAAAACTAGGAATGAGGGTGGTCCACGCAAATATATTTTTTTTCGGTAATACATGGAGTACAGGCCTGAAACTTGCAGGACTGATTTGTGTTGCCATTGGGCATAACATACTAAGCGGGCAGCCCTGTTACTCAAAGGGCACTAAAATGGGAGAATTTCAAATACATGAGTGAAAATCCCATAGTTAAGAAATCTGCACATTCTAGAATCAAAGCACTGAATCTGTTGTTAATCAACACAGATTGTAGCAGGAAGTTCGACAAATAAATGAACCTGATATTTAAGCTCTGTTCCACACCATAGTAACCATCCCTGCAACGTTTTTTGAAAATTGAAAATCTTTAGAATCGTCATTTTGCCGGTTTTACGAAGAAAAGTCATATTTCGTCATGTTTTTGAAATTCCCCCATTTTAGTGCCCTTTGAGCTACAGGGCTGCCCGCTTAGTATGTTATGCCCAATAGCAACACCAATCATTCCTGCAAGTTTCAGGCCCGTACTCCTTGTATTACCGAAAAAAATTAAATTTGCGTGGATCACCCTCATTCCGTTAGGTTTCGGGTCATAAAACCAGTGAGTCGGAATTTTGGCACCACACTTGCAGAATATTTAGCCAACCATGTTGTTAATTTTTGCTGAAAATTTGAGCCAAATCGGTAAAGAAGTGACTGAGAACGAAACGTTTGAGTGAAGGCCCAAAAAGCGATGGGACATTTTTTTTTATCTATACTGTATTTACCTATCAGCATGCATACCCTGCATAGAACAGAACATGGTCAATTGTGGACCGATGTCCTAGATTTCTGTCATACATATTACACAGTAGCTCTTGCACACATTGCACAATTCTGGACTTGCTTAATGCTTTCTTGCGCGAGTTAGTTTGCTTCTTGGTGTCATTTAAGAGTCAGTCTCTGATTCGGTCCAGTCTTGCCCCTTACCCCTATGTCAAGTAAGTTGAAAATCGAACTTTTGTGTAGAGAGCTCTGCTTTGTTGCACTAATAGACATCCATGAGTTACGTTGAACCTGCAAAGGGTTTATGGATTTGACGCTCCATTCCCAAGATATATGCCATCAAAAATAGGGCCACTAACTATGGGACCACAACTTCCAACTCGGACTTTTTTCACTCTATAATAAGAGTTGGGACTAAAAAATTGGGGCTTTTAGATAACTTTTAGAGTAGATTAAAAAATTTTGGTCCAAAATAATTTTTGAGCAAGAAACTTTTTTCGACCACATTCGGCGGGCCCTAGCTCGTCTGGAACCCCCTAGGCCGACTTTTTTTATGTTGCTCCAATTTTGAGGTCCCAACTCTGATGATGAGTAAGCTTGAAATCCGATATTGAAGATTTGTATGCCGCAAAACTATAGAACTTCGCATGTTTTCGAGTATTTGGAAGTGAATTTCTTACAAACAACGGGCCATAGCCATATATGGTTTACATCAGACTGTAGCAAATTGATAGTGCTACAAATTTATGACATAAAAAGTCGGCCTAGGGGTTCCAGACGAGCTAGGGCCCGAAGCCGAATGTGGTCGAAAAAAATTTTTTGTCTACTCTAAGAGTTATCTAAAAGCCCCAATTTTTTAGTCCCAACTCTTTTTATAGTATGAAAGAAGTCCGAGTTGGAAGTTTTGGTCCCATAGTAAGTGGCCCTATTTTTGATGGCATATATCTTGGGAATGGAGCGTCAAATCCATAAACCCTTTGCAGGTTTAACATAACTCATGGATGTCTACTAGTGCAACAAAGCACAGTTCTCTACACAAAAGTTCGATTTTCAACTTACTTGACATAGGGGTAAGGGGCAAGACTGGACCGAATCAGAGACTGACTCTTAAATGACACCAAGAAGCAAACTAACTCGCGTAAGAAAGCATTAAGCAAGTCCAGAATTGTGCAATGTATGCAAGAGATACTGTGTAATATGTATGACAGAAATCTAGGACATCGGTCCACAATTGACCATGTTCTGTTCTATGCAGTGTATGCATGCTGAAAGGTAAATATATATAAAATTTCACGGATTTTCAACTTTCAAGGCCCAAAAACTCAATTTGCGCCCCCTTTTTTTCTCGATTTTTTTGTGCGTTCGAAAGCGAATAGATAGCGCTACATTTCCATGAAATAAAATTATCGGAATGGGGGTTGTAGGGGGGGGGTCAAATCGGGCCCGGGAAGGAGTCGAAAAAAAAAAAAATTTGTCAGGAATCTGGTCGGGTAGGGTATCGTTTGAAAGAGAACGCTCTTCTGGTTCTAAATATATAATCCCGAACTTTCTACGTTGATTCGTTTCCGAGTTATAAGCCGAAAGCTGAGGTTGGGTCGAAAAAGTGACCCTCTCAAAAATGGCCGGGAAGGTGATAAAATGTCTTTTTAGGTCAAATTAAACCAAAATACAAAATTTTAGCCAAATCGGCGACAAAAAGTTGAGATTTGTCCGGGAAGAGTCGATACTTAGAAAAACCGGCTCTTAATACATTGTAGTATTTTATTCAATTACCAGCACTTCACCTGGTTTGTTAGGTACACTGTACTTCTGTTCACGTCTGTTAGGCATCCTAGGAACATGAAGAGTATTCATTTTCGGTTCTTGTTTGATCATTTGAATGTCATGCACTTTGGCATTCATCACCTGCGGTTCACACGAAAGAATTGCCATTACTGCTTCTCTCACCTCTCTCATTCTACCAATGTAGATGAAGATGTTGACCAGACTGTTGATGTTGACTGTGCACCACAAATAAGGTGCAACAATTACAAACAATGCTCGATCCATGTAAAAACTGCACACTACCACAGCACAATAAAGGGATAGAGTGAAAGAAAAATGTAAACAAAGTCACGATTCCAGTTGTTATAGTGAACTTGCGCTGCAGTCGGGCTGTTTCACTGCAGCTGGTAGGGTTAAACTTTTTTCTGTACAACATTACACTGTAAACACAAGTATAGAGGAAAACCGAACAAGCTCCACCCAGCCCAGAGACAATGGCATAATAGGTAGCCTTCCACTGTGGAACTGCCCATGTAGCAAGACAAGTCGCTGCAAATGTCTTTTGTCTGTTTTGCTTGTAAGAGAAATAATACGAGGTAAAAGCACTCCAAAAAACATGCACCAAGACGGCTAACAACAAGCGCTGGGTGTAGCGAACAGTTAGAGATTTATAGAAGTAGAAGAAAGCGATAGCTAACAGACGATCAAAGCTGATTAGAAGTTGCATGATGCCTTGGCATTCGGCGCCGATAATGAAGAAAATGGTTTCAAAGTACTGCATGCAGTCCCATCCAGTTACTTGAACGTTGTCTTCTCCAGCCAGAACTAGTGACAACCTGGTGAACCCTGCTGAGATGAAACCAATGCCTGAATTTGCTAACAGATAGATACAGGATAGGTTAATGTTTCAATGCACTCACCTGAACATAAATCAGCCCCAGCTAAACCTCCAAGCAAGAGTGTTTCTTTTCTGCGAAGGCGTGGTCGACTTAACATGGCTACCAGTGTTGTTCCCAGTAAATTTACTGAGTAAAAGTTACTCGGTACTTAGTTATTTTGAATTAAAGTAAGTACTTTTACTTACCGGTAAAAATTTTTCTTAATTTTACTTACTGAATACCGAGTTTCAATTTTGAATTACTCAATTAGAAAAAAATTCGGTAAACTTGGTACTCGGTAATTTACTGAGTTGTTTACTGAGTAAAAGCTTCTGCAATAGGTAGCTCGCCGCACCTGTGTGCAATAGATCTGCTAATGACGAAAACACACAATCTTTGCCAATTTTTTGCAATTTTCACTGCTTGTTGCATAACCTAAGCTTTCTTTGCACGGCAGAATTGCAAACAGACTATCAGACGCGAAGACTACAGAAGTAGAAACTACAGGGTGTCTCAAAAAAAATGATCACATTTCTTTTTACTGCCATTTCCGCAAATGTTGACCAAATAGGCTGAAATTTGGACTATTGGTGCCAAAATTCGGGGAATTTTATGTGTTAAAGTTTGGTGCACTACCGTATAGTGCTGTTTATAGTACCCCCCTATTTATAGTACCCCGGGTACAATAAACGGCACTTAGTGCCATTTATAGTACCCGGGGTACTATAAATGGAGACAGATTTTTATTTTACAGTGAGCAGTTATTAATACAAAATGTCCGAACATTATAGGATTTTTGGTGGTAAACATTGTTTCCGCGAACAAAAACAGTAGATAATGCAATCATAGAGGTTCTGATGTAAGTAAAGAACCTATTTTTGACAACTAGACCGTAATTCTAGCACGAAAGTCCACATAAATATGTTAGTTGCGTATAGAGCAGATTTGTAGAGTGCCATATATAGTACCCGGGTACTATAAATGGATTCACTTTTATTTCCGCAAAACCCTAAGTGCCATATATAGTACCCGGGTACTATAAACAGCACTATACGGTAGGCTTGACTCATTCCCGAGAAATTTCAAAAAAAGTGAAATTTGTTAAATCAATAGTGAAAGCCGGTCACCGAAAAAATGATCACATTTCTTTTCACTGCCATTTCCGTAAATTTTGACCAAATAGGCTGAAATTTAGATCATAGATGCCAAAATTTGGGGAATTTTATGTGTTAAAGTTTGGTGCACTAGGCTTGACTAATTCTCGAGAAATTTCAAAGAAGTGAAATTTGGTAATTTCAATAGCGAAAGCCGGTCACCGAAAAAACGTTACATTACATTATCGCCTAAACTCTAACGATAGCGTTGGAGTTCATGCGTCAACTTTTTACACACGAATTACCCTGAACTTCTGCGTTTACACTCCAAATTTCATCCAATTCCGACAAAAATTAGAAAAAATACAGGAAAAGGAAATGTTTCCATTTTTCGTGACCAGCTTTCACTATTGAAATTACCAAATTTCACTTTTTTCGAAATTTCTCGGGAATGAGTTAAGCCTAGTGCACCAAACTTTAATTGTCACTGCACGAGAAAGTGGGCCATTTTGCGGGCCATGAGGAAGCAAAGAGTTGAATGAGATTGTTGAAAATTTACATGTAGATGTAGTTTTGATAGAAAAGAACGAATTTGAAGTCCGTTTTGCCCTAGCTCTCTTTCTTCGTCTGATATAGAACCCAGTACCTTCCACAGTATGACTAAACTCAATGTTGCTAAACTTAAAATTTAGATACTGAAACATATGTAAAAATACACGCTGAATCTCATGGTGACATCTATTTTTTGTTTAAAATCGAAAATTCCATTTTTTCGGACTCTGAAATATTTAAAGCGAAAAAAATTCAAATTTTTGTTGTAGGAAAAGTCGTTTGAATGGCTTAAAAGATGCGCCATTTTGTTCTATTTTGAATGGTATAAAAATATCTAGGGGTTGGATGGGGTGGACGGGCCACTTTGGCCGTTTGAATGCTCAAAAATCGATCATCTATTTTACTTTTTCTCAAAATATATGCCTTAGGATTAGTTTGTTCAGGTTATATGCATAACACTAATTGCAGAATGACGTTTTAATGCCTCAGATAGTTTAAACAGACCATTTGCTACTGTTTTCACATCTGCGTATAGGTGTCTCCTTCTGAGGTGCGCCTTTTCAGCATGACTTACAGTGATACAGTAAGTTCCGACTGTTCTGTCAATTTCATGCAGAATGCAAAAGTTCAATGATTATTTTACATTTCTTTTATATTTTGCTTTGTATTGTTTACTCAGTCGGTTTAATAGACATATTTTGAATTTGAACTTAATCGGATCATTAGTTCAAAATATCGGTAACTTGAGGTGGGGTTTCAAGGGCTTGCGCTCATCAAGAAATGCAGCCCTAAAATATTCATGGAAACAATTTTTGGGTCAATTATTTGCAATTCTGGTGTATTTTCCACACATGGTCAACTTGACTTGTTTCTACAATTTATGTACATACTGTAGTGTTGTTGTAGAAGCCCTACAATGTTTTCATTTTTATCATTTTCTACCTAGCAAATGAAATGCATTTGCATATGCATTCAAAGAGCCACATCTCATCTCTAAAACAACAGCCTGATCGGTTCAAAATTTGAACATATCAACCATGCAGAATAAACCACACCACCGAACATCGGGCCATTTCGGGAAGAATTTGGGAAAAGAAGAAATCTGAGGGCTTGCCCAAACCAAAAAACCCAGCCTCCTCCAATTTTTTGAGATGTAATTGAAAGATTTATACTCAGCCTTTTCATTCCTATTGTCATTGTTTGTTTGTAGTCGCAATAAACTCTTCATTTTGGTGCCGAGACCGAATTGTTTTGTTGCGTTGTCTGTAATGCCGAAGTCCAAACTCATTAAACCTCTCCCTCTACTATGTACTTGCCACCCGAAGCCGAAAGCCACTTGTCTCACTTATAATCTTTTGGGCCAGTTAGTCGCATTTTTTACAAATTCAGGAACGAAAATTGCTAATATTGCCTGTAAAACTGAGTAAACCACCTATTATTTGGTATATCAGAACATATTATTTGGTACCATTATTTGGAACTACTGTTTTAAAAGTATACCCAAAAATACCCATACTTGGGTACACTTGAGTATTTTTGCTGGTACTTACCCGTACCCATGCTCAAGTATTTTTTGGAATACTTACTCGTACTTACCCATCATTTTACTATGATACCCAAGTATTTTGTTTTTCTCAGGTCAGTATAAAATGGGAAATATTTTCAATTTCGGCGCTTTGTGCGTCATAAAAGAAAAGCTCGAAAGCACATGCTGCGCACTTTAGTGGTACGGACTTAGCGCAATAAGGGTAGGGATGCAACCGAAGTTCGGTATTATTCGGTATGAACCGAATAATTCGGTTACTAGTGCTATTCGAATTCGGTATTCGAATTCGGTATTTTTCAAACCGAATAATACCGAATAATACCGAATATTGTAAAACCGTTAAAATTACACTGTTTTGCTTAAATTTGCACAGAAATCACCAAGATATTTCTCTATTGCATCTCTCTGTTCATTTACTATGCTAAAATTTTGGCAAACAACAACTATTCATGCGAGAAGTTAACGAACTTCAAGGTTTGACTTAATAATAAACAACCACATTTCGGCCTTTTCAGTTCCCAGTAGACTACGTTGTCAGCTTTCCACTTTTTACCTAAGCGTTTGTATTACGTACCAATTATGTATAATTGGTCCCACCTATCTTGTCAAACGATCATCCAATAGTTGTACGCCTAAGATGCCAGCTCCGGTGCTTCAGTAGACTGGATTGATACTCCCTTACTTCAACTTTCTGTATGTGTCTGCGATTTGCGCGTAATATACTCCTGTTATCCGCCACATGACGGATAATTGAGAAGGCCCATTCGCCCAACCCGCTGTCAAACCCAACTTTTAGCTTCGGTTTTAGGCTTGCGCTTAGGGTTAGGTTTAGGCTTAGGGGCAAGTTTTTTTATGAAATTATGAGGGTAGGGTATACATTTAATGGAAAGTGTCTTTGTGCTGTGACTTCACATAATTAATCAGAGCACTTGTGGCCTGATTCGCCCTCTTGAAATTGTTTGCTTAATCTTGCATTTGCCCTTGTTGTTTTAGTTACAGGCATGTAGGTAAAGAACGACCAAATAGGGCTTGTTTTAGTTACAGGCATGGTTAAATCTATAACATTCAAACAATACGTCACTCTACAGCATTTTTAGCATTAAAAAGTTTAGCAAAAACAAGCAATATTAGTTGGACAGTAAATTTTTTGCATTCTGCGCCGGCAAATCATCAATATTCGGTATTATTCGGTATAATTCGGTATTATTCGGTTCCGAAAATCCGCTTCGGTATTCGGTATTCGGTATTCGGTATTTTTGTATTCGGTTGCATCCCTAAATAAGGGGCAAAAGGTAAAAAACACCAGTATACCGGAGAAAGATTGTAGCATCGAACCGCATTCTTAGTCTGCGCTGGCTAGTTAGGCGTATACCGTTTAGTGTTGTTCCGAATTAACACTACGGTTTGGTTCATGAAATGCCGGTCTTGTTGTTGAAATAGCACCAACTCAAAAAAAAGAAAGTTTTTCCAAACTAACGTCCTTGTAGGCCTATTGCTTAGCTGTTTTGTTGCTTAAAGTTTCTACATTTGTTGTAATGGATAAGTTTGTGAGCCGCGAATGTTCGATTTCTGAGTCAGCTGTTGTTGACAAGGATATCAGTCTCTCAAGTGACGAAGAAGGAGGGCATGACGAAAGGCTTGAGAAGGGAGTGGGCGCTCCCAACGAAGAACCGTCTGGATCCGGATTGCAAGAATTTGTGGCTCCCAGTTCGTTGTACAGTCTATTCTTCGATGTGTTATCTTCTGAAAGAAAAATGTACCGGTGCAAAACGTGCAAAAAGAAGGTTTCGGAAAAGTCATCTGGCAACCTAACTCATCACCTTTGGCGGCATCCCGCAAGGTTTTCTGAGTACACCAAGTTGAAGAATGACCGTTTGGCCTCAAAGAACTCGGAGAAGACTGACTCTGCTCAGAAGAATTTGGCCCAGATGTTTAAGGATAAGAATTCCGAAGGAAGCGCCTCCAAATACAAGCCGACTGACAAGAAAGCCAAACAAATCAGCCAACTTCTGTCCTTGTTTATTGCTTCAAATTCTCTGCCGCATTCCCTGGTCTCTGACGACTCATTTGGTGCATTTGTTGCTGCTTTGAACTCGCAGTACCAAATGCCGTCTCCCTACCATTTGGTGAAAGAAATCAGGAAACTCGTTGCCAAAACAAAGGTACGATTGTGCTTATTCTAGCAATAGCGTCTGGCGGAGTAAGCGGAAAAGAGTTCTGTTGAACACGTAAAAAAATGTGGGGCAAGCCATGGTCCCAAATTTTGGAGTTTATTTCACCTTCATTAATCTGTAAATTTATGGACGACCTCTTCCCGAGTAATTTTACTTATCTGGTTAATAATTTTAGGTTGCCTTGCAAGATATTCTGAGTCAGGCACACACCGTCAGTGTGTGCACTGACATATGGACGGCAAAAGGAATGGCAGCTTCGTATCTTGGAGTTGGTGTGCATTTTTTTAATCCCAAAACCCATTCAATCTGTCGCTTATTGATTGGTCTTCGCGAACTGAGTTCCAGTCACACTGCTGACTTGGTTAGACTCAAAGTCAGCGAGGTGCTGGATGAGTGGGACATTGCTCCTGAGCGGGTTCGTGCTTTTCTGACAGACAATGGCTCAAATATGGTCGCAGCATTCAAGGACTGCGTTCACCTTATTCAGACGATCTCGGTTTGCGAAGATGCTGTTAGCTCTGGAGATTGTGCGGCTGCCGATGCTAATTTAGAGCAGGAACTTGATGAACTTGAGGAGATGGATCCTGACCCTGAGTCTGACACTTTGCAGTTTGACAATTGCGAGAACGACCAAGGCTTGTGTTTTGGGTGGGAGAAGCGGCTTGGTTGTATTGCACATAGACTAGTGCGTTCATTGGTTGGACCAGTTGAGCAGAACGGTATTGTGCAAGATCTTCTGGAACGAGCCAAAAAAGTAAAGTGTGTTTTCTGGTTTATTTTTAGACGATTATTTGTTTCAGGTTACAAAAACTGTTTGTCATTCAACCACCCTGACTCGTCAGTTGCTGGAAACTGCTCACAGGCAGCTAATTCCTCCTGTCCGCACTCGGTGGCTGTATCTGTACTACATGCTTGACCGCTTAGTTCAAGTAAAATCTGCAATCGATCCGATTCTTCGCAACTCTGACGATCGCAAGGTAACTAAACTATCCACGGGGTGTCCTAAGCTGCCCGTACGGGCAGTAGAACTTAAACAAACAAACTATTTACCATGAAGTTTTACCATGCTTTTCTTTTCTCAAAATTGCCGTATAACCTGGAGAACATTCAGAAAAACGGCATTTATCACACTCATAATTGATAATATTCAGATTCGCGAACTGGTACTGGATTCGAGTGAGTGGGAAAGCATTTCATTGGTACGGGATTTTCTCGAACCGTTTGCAGAGCACACTGAGATGCTTGAAGTAAAATTATACTAATTGAAAAAAATTACTTTATACTACATTGCTAGGTTTATAGGGTGATAAGTATTCGACTGTTGGCCGTGTGACCCCTTCAATCCTTGCTTTGCTAAACCATTGCCGAGAGGTTGAAGAGACCGTTTCTCCAATGAGGACAGTTGCCAGGAAGGTTCGTCTGGAATTACGCAGACGATTCGCATTTCTGCTCAACCCTGACTTTGAACCAGAACCCTCTGACCTGGACAAGAACTTTCAGCCTCTGTACAGCATGGCTACGTTTCTTGAGCCTGGTCTTCGTCCTATTTTGCTCACTAGTTGCCCTGACCTTTACTCCAGAGCTGAATCGCTAATAAAGTCAGAAATAGCAAGCCAGGAGCAGCAGACGAAAGGTTTGGCGGAGAGGTAAGTGTAGTTCTACTGTTCTATTGTACATTTTATTTTGCATAGTTCACAAGGCTGTTTTTAGATCTGATTTGGGAGTTGAATCTAGTCAAGTTGCGCTACCGGTTAGTAGTGGACAGAAGCGGTCCTTCTACGGAAAATTGTTGGCAAAGTCGTCTCAGCTTGCTAGTTCAACCAGTGGTAGCAAAGGTCTTACTGAAATGATTGAGCAGGAGTTGTCATATTATGTCAAAGATTGTATTCCTGAAGAAAAAGTGGAAGCTTTAGACTCCATAAAATGGTGGAAGCAAAAAGCTTGCACTTACCCCCGGCTCTATAAGGTTGCGACTGATGTGTTATCTGTTCCGGCATCTTCTGCTTTCATTGAACGTGTGTTTTCTCAGTCTAGTATCTGTTTAGCTAAGCGCAGGCACCGCTTAGGGGCTCAGAACCTTGAGAACGAATTGATGTTGAAGGTGAACCGTCAGATTGTTGCAGAAGCTATTTGTTAGATTAAATTCTTCCTTCTATGTCGTTTGTAAGATCAATAAAACTCCTGTTTAATGCAAATATGTAAACTTTGCCCATTTTCATTTATTATTCGATTTTCTGCAATTATCTGCCTGGAAAATACCCAAAAATACGCATACTCGAGTACACTTGGGTATTTTTGGCAATACTTACTCGTACTCGTACCCAAAAATTGGGCATATCAAAATACTTACCCGTACCCAAAATGGGTACGTTTTGTGATACTTTTAAAACAGTAGAACTGATCGCGAATTTGCGCGGTCACCAAAATGTAGTGTTGCGACTTAGCCCGAGCGTACGTACAGTAGAGCAAGAGTTTACTAGAGAAAGAACACATACACTGACCGATGAATCGGCTGGCCGGAACGCTTAAATAATACCTGATAAGCAGGTTTACTACAAGCTTAAGCGGCCCTTACTGTAGGTTTAACTAGCTACGCTACAAAAGTCAGTCTCTAGGCTGACAGTATGACAGCAGATTCGGCAAATAGAAAACTACTGAATGTGTTCATGTTAGGGATAAAGTTAGAGAAAATTCTTGCCTGTGCTTCTCTTCCTGCTGTTGCTTGTTGAGCTCATTAAAACTGAGATACAATGTATAGTTTTGATTTTAATCGGTACGGGAGTTTTCCACTTATAAGGCAAATAGGAAATAATAGGTCACTTTTCACGCCCTTTTGAAGACCATGATCTTATAATAACTATGGTGGTCTTATATAATCGGAAAATCTCGAAGGCATCATTTGGTTGAGAGAAAAATTTGTAGCAAATTGATAGCAAATAGATAGCAAATTTCTAGCAAATAACAAGTTAATAACAAATTAAATTTGAAATTGCGGTGTCTAGTAAGTAAATAAAATTCCCAACAGTTACAAGCAAGTTAATAGCAAGTTAATTAGAAAATAAATTAACTGGGAAACAGTATTGGGAAGCTGTCTGTCGACGACGGACATCGAAATTCGATCTTTCACGTACACAAAGAATATCAGATTTTGGTTAGCGCACATGCACGTAACCGGTCATCCACCGACTGGGGAAGGGGTTGGGGGTCTGCCGCCGGGCTCAGCTTTAAGTCTGGGGTGGGGATGTTGGGTGGTCAGCGTTCAAAAATCGCGAAAGATCCCAATTTTCGGATAACAATCTTAAAAAAAGCGCTAACTTGATCTCGAATCCTGTTGAAAAGTGCTGTTTTACAGGCAATTTTAGTGTCCAAAAAAATGCAAATATTTGCTGAAAATAATCACTTGCTAGAAAAAATTGGAGGGGACGGGATGGGAAAAATCGTCTAAAGGGGTCTGCATATGAATATGTCGAAGTGGGCAATCCCCGGACAACCCTGTCAGTAATAGTTTGCATCACCCATATGACCACAGCCAGCCGTCACTAAGTTACTGATAAACAAATCAGCCCCTAACCGGGCCCTCCATAGTAACTCAGTCCGTTATTTGCTTTTTGGCATGGCGTGTTTAAGTGTGGCACTGCTATTGGTATGGAATGGCGCGCTGGTCCTAGGTATGTAAAATAAAAATAATAACAATAATTAGTTTAAATTTATTATTGCGTCCTTCTGAAATTTGGCACATTCATAGAAGTCAACTCTTTATACCTACTGTGGCACCACCAAATGCAAAATTTGCAAACAGCCTGCGATTTTATCAGGCTGGGTTGCATACGTGTAGTTGGGGGGAAAAGGGGGGAGACTCCCCCAAGCCTGATTTCCAATGAAAATTCCCCCCAGCCGGATTTCAGGGGGGGGGGGATTTTTTGAAACCCTATTTTGGGTTCCTAGAAAAGTAAACAGTGTTCCAGAAGCACTGATTAGGGTTGCAGAGACTCTAAACAGGGTTTCGGAACCCCCATTTGGGGTTTTAGAGGCCGTAAATTGGGTTTTGGAACTCTAATTAGGGTTTCAAAGGCTGTAAATTGGGTTTCGGAACTCTAATTTTGGTTTCTGAATCCATTATTAGGGTTTCTGAAGCCCAAAACAGGGTTCTGGACCCTAATTCGGGTTTCTGAAATCCTAACTGGGGTTTATGAGGCCCAAAATAGGGTTCCGCGACCTTAATCTTGATGTCAAAAGCTCTAAATAGGGTTCCAGAAGCTCTAATTAGGGTTTCAGAAGCCCGTAAACAGGGTTTCAAAGCGCTAATTAGCGTTCCAGAAATGCTGTTTAGCTGTATTATAGCGAATAAACTTTTGCGACTTTTAGAGCCAAAATAGGAGTTTTAAGGGCATTTTTCCTATCTAGGCAGGATTTTGACCCATTTTTAGTCCTCAAAACCCATTTGACTACTTTCAAAATCAGTGGCGTACCCAGGATTTTGCTAAGGGGGGTGTGTGTGTAAAATTTTGAAGTTGCCTAGGGCGTAAAAATTTTGAGAAATTAGCCTTTAAAATACATTCCGAGCATAAAATAGACAGTTTTAGTACAGACAGTTTTATAATCAATAATTCCTTCATTTCTCTTATTCTTAGTCAATTTTCCTTCCTACCTCCACCAACCACCGCGAAGGCGGGTGTGCGCACCCAACACCACCCTCCTGGGTACGTACGTTACTGACTGAGTTTTATTGAAAAGATAGAAACGAATGAAAAATCTGAACAAATCAAAAGCTCATTGACACCAATATTTCAGCCGAACGTAAACGGTTCCAACTACTATCGAAAGGTCACCGAGAAAGCAACCCCGGCGATCTGTTACACACTAAAAACCGAAAAATCGCTGTTCAATGCGCTATCGACTGCGCAGATCTGAGCGACTGCCACGGGTTCGCCTTCCAGCAGAATACGGGAGACTGCAGAATGTATAAAAAGAGCTTGACGCAGATGGAGACTCAACCGGCGGAAGGGTACGAGATGTGGCGGGCGGGTGAGTTTTCTCCGCTGTGTACCATACACGTACCACTGTGTGGACCACTGTCATTATTTAGCTTGCAAGACCGACGCAGACTGCGGAGCAGATGGGAAAACGTGTGTGTCCGGCAGTTGCTCTGGGACAGGTAAAATTGAAGCGCGAAGAAATTTGCCTAAGTCAATTTTTTCACGCATTTTGAGCTGCATTTTGCCGACAGAGGGCCTGTTTCACCAATTTACAAAACGGTTACAAATCATCTCAAATACAAGTACACATCCAAGTTACAGAGCTGTACTGACCAGACCCTGACTGATTCTCAGCCAATCCGGTCGATACATACAAGTCCCTAACTTATGTGTGTGTATTTGTATTTGAGATGATTTGTAACCGTTTGTAAAACCGGCACAGTGATGTAGTGGTTTAGGCCGCAAAGCCACTATGCGCGTCGTCGTGCGTTCATCCACTCGGCGTGGCAAGTTTCTTGCCGCAAAGAGTTGGTTGTCGGCACAAAGCCCAACCCAGGCCACCAAAAGCAGCCGAGTAAGTAAATGGGAACCAACTGAAGATTCCGTTGCACCGAAGCTACATTAGCAGCCACACATGTATGTGGGACAAGTGGGAACGAGGACAGCCTCCGGAGGGCGAGGAGGGATTACTGAGACTCGCCCAGACTGACACCGCGCATGTGTGCCGCCGGCTAGTAGCGAAGGCAGTGAAGGAATGGCAGGATGTACAATAGTGGGTGTGCGTGATGGGCCCGCAGTGCGGCCTAACGCAGGGTCGACAACGGTCCCGACCGGAAAATCCATCCATCCATCCATCCATCCAACCGTTTGGAAATCAGTGAAACAGGCCCCAGACATCGCGACTATCGAAATTCTACTTTGTAATAGTGTTTCAGAAAGTATACTGGTAATCGGCGGCAGCCAACTGAGCATGGAACAGTTCGACATATACTCTCAGTCCAGCAACATACTGACCGATCTGCTATTGCCGGTCAAGCGCGAACTGATGGCAGTGATTCGCTTCAGCGACGGGAAAGTAGTCCTGGTCGCGGGTACCAAGGATACAGATCTCAGATCGCAGGCGGTCGATCTGATCGACCTTGAGGGAGCGAGTATCAGCAGCGGTCCTCCAGCGCCCGAAGGAATGCACAACCCTACCGCGGCAGCGTTGGGCGACTGCCTGTACATAGTGACCTTTAGTGACTCCACTAGTATCCCACGCGATGACGTTCTCAAGTTGTGTCTAGAAGGGGGTGTCCTGAAGTGGTCCACATCTCTCAGCCCCATCCCTAGAGCCCTCGCGTTTAGTAGGGTGGTTGCGCTGGACGGGTTTCTCTATGTGACGGGAGGTTACAAAGGTGGTCAAGTGTATGGAGACACTTACCAATACGACATCAAGAACGATGTGTGGCAGGCAAAAGCGAATATGACCATTGCCCGTAGAGAGCACGGCACCACTGTGCTCGATGGCAAGGTTTACGTCTGTGGGGGCGCTCTGGCGGGAAATGGGTACTTAACCAGCTGCGAGAGATACGACCCGGTGAGTGACCGATGGAGTCTCATGGCCAATATGACCCACCCCAGAGGCAGCTTCAGCTTGCTGGGTCACAAAGGAAAGATTTACGCCATAGGGGGTTACTATGTTATGCGTAACGTGGAGGTGTATGATGTGGCTACCGATACCTGGGCTGATCTGGGAGATGTGTTGAGTGTTAGCCGACGCAGACACGGCGTTCTGCTCATCTGAACGGTTTTGTGTCGCTTCTACATGGTGTCCGAAAACAGTTGCGTATCCAGGGGGTGTAGGGTGGGGTGGGCACACCCCTCTTTGCGGTGAAAGAATTGTGTACTACGACGGTCTATTTTATTTGTATGCCCAAACGAACTGAATACTAGTTTTTTAGACAGACAGCCTTCTTGACGTTCGCAATTTGTATGCGTGTATTTCACTTTTAGTACCACTTCAATTACCATATACTCTCGACTAGAAGCTCTGAGCTTATATTTTTTTCAAATTTCTTTGAGATGGGCGTCTATTCGAGACTGGGCTTCTATTTTTTTTCAAACCTGCTTGAGCAGGGCGTCTATTCGAGAGGGGCTTCTAATCGAGACTGTACGCTATAGGCGTGTATTTTACTTTTTTTAGTACGACTTGAATTATCTTTCAACTTGATTTTGTCGCTTTTTTTAAAACTCGCCTTTGTCGCTTGCCTACTACGATGGTATTGAATTTTGAAATAAATTCAGAAAACATACGCAGTGATTGACATCTAGTCAAATGTGTACAGCGCATTTTTCTGCAGTATTGCCCTAAAAAGGAAAATCATTCAGTTCAGCCTTCTCTTACTGGGGCCTCTCGTGTATTCCACCATAATGTACTGCGGTACTCCAGTAGTTCAGTAATCCATGACCAACAAAATCGCTTAAAAAACAAAACGAACCCACCAAAGCTCTTGGTTCAGTCTCTTCTATCCATTGTCTAGTGACCATAGTCCAGATGAGTACGGTGGCGGCGTTATTATGTAGTATGTTAAGCGTTTCAATGTAACGTATGTATGTAATATGTTAAGCGTTTCAATGTAACGGTATTGTAAGTCAGTTCTGTTTGCTTTCGATCCTCAAGTCGATGAATGTCAATTGTTTAATCGGTTTTGTGTTTATACTGTGCATGCATATGTTTTAGTGTACATTTATAATGTGTAGAACAGAATATTGCCTTCACTAACAGGGAAGCAGTGCGTTTAGATCTGCTTTGTTACCTTTGGGCCGGCTTAAAATTTCATAATTAAAAATAGCCCCAAAATGAGCACTACAGTACATGTATGTAATAGAACACCTTTTTTGATATGCTGCTTGTTTCCCCAATTTTCGGAAAAGTTTAAAGTCCACCCACAGATAGAAAACTCTATCGGTTTCCCGATAGTTCTCCACGATATTTTATCGATTACCCGATGGTGGATGGCGGATATCCGATACAAATTTTTAGGCGGTGTGTAACAAAAGGATTAAGCTGACACGATTTTACCTTCAATCTTCTCCCACTTTGGGCCGTTTTTTCTGTTCAAATTTTCAAACTTGACCTCAATCTCAGCTTCGCTGTATTCTTTGCACTTTCTCGCTTCCGACAGCACTGCGCAAAATACTAGCATCTGAAAGCGAGTAGTAAACTTGTTGATTCTTAATTAATTAAGTTGTTTCTAATTAGTTGTCAAACTTTACCAGTGCAAGGATGACCAGATATAACTGCATCGTGTCCGAAAAGTTGTAAAGAGCAGTCCGTTCTATTCAACCGCGGTTTGCGGAATTAATCTCGTCTTCTCTCCGGCATAGGACAAACACTTTACACGTAGACTGGAAGACAATATTTTGCATTGCCTTTTCTGGTTTAGGTTGCGATTTTTATCGGCCTCAACTGGGTTCGATTTTGTTTTGCTCTTAACCCTTTGTAACCCACCTACTCCTATAGGAGCTTTTCCTTCGGGTATCTGGAACATTTTCCCGACAACCAGCACATTTTCTCGCGCGCGAGAAGTTGGCCATCTTTTTTAGCCTCAACGGCGAGAAAATTTTAGCGCCACGTGCCACAAATTGTCGGCGATCGATAAAGGGGCGGAGCTATTGATTTCCGACGGCATCGCGCGCGCGCCTGTTCTTCAGTCTTACGGGGTGCGTTCTCTGAGGAACACGAGCGCAAATAATCAAATTTTGAAGGTACTGATGCATACAGGGCACTCGCCGGTCTTCTTCTGAGATTTACTGAAGCAATAATTCCAAACTATTGAAGGCGCATGCGTGATTAATTGCTTTCTGGAGCCTTTTAGAGTCAATCAAATTGAAAATCAAACGGTGGAGGAAGGTGACTGTGCTATTCGGAAAGTGTGAGAAGTCAAGCAGCTAAAAATCTGCTGTCCTGTACGACGTCCAGGCTAAAAATGTCCTGTCCTGTATCCTTGTGACGACGTATGGTTGTAGATACGTATTTTACAGACGACCCCTGCGTTGGTTCGTTCCGTGTGCTGGAATGCAGGTCCCGTAAATGGCTTGATGAGGCCAATAGAATACCTCCTTGAGCGAAACGACTATTGGGGGTGTTTGGGGGGTTTAACCCCCAAGCCCAATTTTCGGCAAAAAAACCCCGAGCTGGATTTGGGGGTTTCTGAAACCCTATTTTGGGTTAAAAACTGCTAAAATTCAGGGTTTCAAGACTTATAAACCGTAATTTAGGATTCCAAAAGCCCTAAATAGGGTTCTGGAACCCAAATTTGTGTTTCTGAAACTCAAAATAGGGTTCCGTAACCCTAATTTCGGTTTCTGAAACCGTAAATAGGGTTACCGAACCCTAATTTGGGTCTCTGAAACTCTAATTAGGGTTTCTGAAGCGCTAAATAGGGTTCCCGAACCCTATTTTTGGTTTCAGAGAGCCTAAACAGGGTTTCTTGAGCCCCAAAATAGGGTTCCGGAACCCTAATTTGGGACTCTGAAACTCTAACTGGGGTTTCTGAAGCCCTAAATAGGGTTTCAGAGCCCTAATTAGGGTTTCAAAATTTCTAAATAGGGTTCCAGAAATGCATTTTAGCTTTATTATGTCGAATAAAATACAGCTTTTTTGCGCGTTTTAAAGCAAAAACAGTTTTTTGCACGTTTTTAATAAAAATAGGATTTTCTGCACGTTTTAAAACAATAGATAGGGTTTTAAAGGGCATTTTTGCACTTCTGACAGGATTTTTACCCTCAAAACCCTGTTTTGAGATCAAAAAAATGTCGCTGAAACCCACTTTTGGACACCAAAAAAGGTCGCTGAGCTGAAACCCCCTTTGGAAATAGTGCTGAAGCCATATTTGGGATCTGGAAACCTCCACCCCAGCCGAAAACCCAGCTACATGTATGGGTCAGGTGACTGCTGCCCAGTCCCGCTGACGTTTGAGAATGGCCATTTTTGTGCCCTTTTCGGGCTGCTGCCTGGAATGGAAGCTGCCGCTTGAAGGTATTTTGAGAGAGAATTTCTGAACGGCTTAGCTTGTTTTTTTTACTTATTTACTTGTTTTCAGAGATACTTTTCTATGTTGGTGATCATACATGTAACAGGTCATCAGCCGAAACTGGCAGGGGGGTTGGGGCTCTGGGGCCGGCTGGGGGTTTGAGCCCAAATTCTAGGGAGGGGTTAGGGACTAAAAACGCTCAAAAATCGCAATTTTTCGGCCAAAAATCGCTAATTTGGGCTTATTAAGTACTGCTGAAAGTGCTGTTTCACAGGCGATTTTGGCATTTTTTGTTCGAAATTGTTTGAAATTTGAAAAAAAAAATTTGCTAAAAAAATTACTTGCCAAAAATCTAGCTACATAATTTAGTCAGCACTGCGGTTAGAGAGAAATCAACTTACTGAGGTAGAGTGGAGTCCACGGGAATATTGACCAAAACAGTTCTATTTGGTCCAAACGGCACTACCTAACATCAGTAAAATCGGTGCTCTGTTAGGCATAGAAGGTAGAATGCATAGGAGAACTAGTGTTTCCGAGTAAATTTATTTTAAAATTAAATAACTATTAAATTGCTTGCTCAGCCTTCAGAAGAAAATAACTTGCTATTAATTTGCTTGGTGCCCAAATTCTTAAATTTAATTTGATACAAATTTGTTATTTGCTATGAATTAAATATAAATTTGCTAAAATCAATACTCAATTCCTGAGGAAACAGCTCAAAACCTGGGTCGTGTCAGTCAATCTTTACTTCCTTTTTTAAAGCCAGACACCTGTAAAACGGTTTAGGCAGAAGCAGTAAAACAAATAAAACAAAGCCTATGCTATATGTACATGTTGTTGTTGTCTAACAACAAAGTCTTGAAACAAATCACCAGTAACAAACTTTCTAAAACTGCACAAATTACTTAAGACAACAGACTGGGGTAAGGCATTCCAGATACGAGGTCAGTCCAAAATGAGTTGACCTTTCTTCAGATGGTAACAAATGGTCTACAAATTAGCATTTAATGAGTTGATATCTTTGCTATATACATGAACAAGGACATTTTTAGTAAGTAAATTTTATTCAACAAGAAAAAGCCTGCACACCACTTCTGTCAGATGAAGGGGCGAGCTGGGCCGATTTCCGGCTCGAAAGCCCTACCCCGAATGAATTGGGAAAAGTCGAGGCATTCCACTTTTGAGCGGAAGCGAGCCAAAGACTGTAAGTCAATGATTTCAGAAGGCAAGTTATTCCAAATACGTACAACTCTGTGTGCGAAGAAATTTTTGCTCACATCAACACGAAAATGCTTAGGATAAAGTTTTAAACTGTGACCTCTAGTACGTGATTCAAGGACAAACGTAAACAAACACTCAACGGGCAAATCTGCAAGACCCCTGACTATCTTAAAAACCATTACAAGGTCTCTAATTATTCTGACTGACATCTTTGAACTGAACTTGTTGTTTTGTAGCCAGACTTTGGTTAGTGAAGCTGCCAAACCAAGTAAATTTATATCAAATTCATATCAAATTTATATCAAATTTCTAGACCAATTTTACGAAATTTAATATAATTTTAATTTGTTTGACAGTCATCGCGAGAAATTTAATTTGTTATTAAATTGCTATTTACTTGGTGATTTTGGCCAAAACAATTTAATTTTGTTATTTAATTTTAATTTGATCGGAAACACTATAGGAGAACAGAGCAGTAAAGTTCTGAATTCGGTCGGAATGGCACTACAATCAGTAAAATCGGTGCTCTGTTAGGCATAGAAGGTAGAATGCATAGGAGAACAGAGCAGTAAAGTTCTGAATTCGGTCGGAATGGCACTGCAATCAGTAAAATCGGTGCTCCGTTACACGTGGAAGATAGTGCAGGCACTCGTACACAGTCGACGGCGGTCGATTGCCTTTAAACTGCTCACGGGCGCATCGACCAATCAGCGCACAGCGCGCCAAATGCGCGCCAAATGCCTGCGCCGATTTTGGCACATGCCCAAGAGCTAAAAATGGCGAGAACCGTGCCGAGAAACTTTTTTTTCTCGACATGCGGAATTGATTTCTCGACATGCAACAACTTTTCTCGACATGGCCAAGCAAGTGATTTCTCGACATGTCGAGAAATCGGTGGGTTACAAAGGGTTATTGAGCAGGTCTGCAAAGAGAGCCTCATGTAATGGACTAATTTGTTTTCACCTGCGTCAAACACACTTGTAGGCGTGCTTTCCTCACTCTCTTTTAACCCTTTGTAACCCACCGATTTCTCGACATGTCGAGAAATCACTTGCTTGGCCATGTCGAGAAAAGTTGTTGCATGTCGAGAAATCAATTCCGCATGTCGAGAAAAAAAAGTTTCTCGGCACGGTTATCGCCATTTTTAGCTCTTGGGCATGTGCCAAAATCGGCGCAGGCATTTGGCGCGCATTTGGCGCGCTGTGCGCTGATTGGTCGATGCGCCCGTGAGCAGTTTAAAGGCAATCGACCGCCGTCGACTGTGTACGAGTGCCTGCACTATCTTCCACGTGTAACGGAGCACCGATTTTACTGATTGCAGTGCCATTCCGACCGAATTCAGAACTTTACTGCTCTGTTCTCCTATGCATTCTACCTTCTATGCCTAACAGAGCACCGATTTTACTGATTGTAGTGCCATTCCGACCGAATTCAGAACTTTACTGCTCTGTTCTCCTATGCATTCTACCTTCTATGCCTAACAGAGCACCGATTTTACTGATGTTAGGTAGTGCCGTTTGGACCAAATAGAACTGTTTTGGTCAATATTCCCGTGGACTCCACTCTACCTCAGTAAGTTGATTTCTCTCTAACCGCAGTGCTGACTAAATTATGTAGCTAGATTTTTGGCAAGTAATTTTTTTAGCAATTTTTTTTTTTTCAAATTTCAAACAATTTCGAACAAAAAATGCCAAAATCGCCTGTGAAACAGCACTTTCAGCACTACTTAATAAGCCCAAATTAGCGATTTTTGGCCGAAAAATTGCGATTTTTGAGCGTTTTTAGTCCCTAACCCCTCCCTAGAATTTGGGCTCAAACCCCCAGCCGGCCCCAGAGCCCCAACCCCCCTGCCAGTTTCGGCTGATGACCTGTTACATGTATGATCACCAACATAGAAAAGTATCTCTGAAAACAAGTAAATAAGTAAAAAAAACAAGCTAAGCCGTTCAGAAATTCTCTCTCAAAATACCTTCAAGCGGCAGCTTCCATTCCAGGCAGCAGCCCGAAAAGGGCACAAAAATGGCCATTCTCAAACGTCAGCGGGACTGGGCAGCAGTCACCTGACCCATACATGTAGCTGGGTTTTCGGCTGGGGTGGAGGTTTCCAGATCCCAAATATGGCTTCAGCACTATTTCCAAAGGGGGTTTCAGCTCAGCGACCTTTTTTGGTGTCCAAAAGTGGGTTTCAGCGACATTTTTTTGATCTCAAAACAGGGTTTTGAGGGTAAAAATCCTGTCAGAAGTGCAAAAATGCCCTTTAAAACCCTATCTATTGTTTTAAAACGTGCAGAAAATCCTATTTTTATTAAAAACGTGCAAAAAACTGTTTTTGCTTTAAAACGCGCAAAAAAGCTGTATTTTATTCGACATAATAAAGCTAAAATGCATTTCTGGAACCCTATTTAGAAATTTTGAAACCCTAATTAGGGCTCTGAAACCCTATTTAGGGCTTCAGAAACCCCAGTTAGAGTTTCAGAGTCCCAAATTAGGGTTCCGGAACCCTATTTTGGGGCTCAAGAAACCCTGTTTAGGCTCTCTGAAACCAAAAATAGGGTTCGGGAACCCTATTTAGCGCTTCAGAAACCCTAATTAGAGTTTCAGAGACCCAAATTAGGGTTCGGTAACCCTATTTACGGTTTCAGAAACCGAAATTAGGGTTACGGAACCCTATTTTGAGTTTCAGAAACACAAATTTGGGTTCCAGAACCCTATTTAGGGCTTTTGGAATCCTAAATTACGGTTTATAAGTCTTGAAACCCTGAATTTTAGCAGTTTTTAACCCAAAATAGGGTTTCAGAAACCCCCCAAATCCAGCTCGGGGTTTTTTTGCCGAAAATTGGGCTTGGGGGTTAAACCCCCCAAACACCCCCAATAGTCGTTTCGCTCAAGGAGGTATTCTATTGGCCTCATCAAGCCATTTACGGGACCTGCATTCCAGCACACGGAACGAACCAACGCAGGGGTCGTCTGTAAAATACGTATCTACAACCATACGTCGTCACAAGGATACAGGACAGGACATTTTTAGCCTGGACGTCGTACAGGACAGCAGATTTTTAGCTGCTTGACTTCTCACACTTTCCGAATAGCACAGTCACCTTCCTCCACCGTTTGATTTTCAATTTGATTGACTCTAAAAGGCTCCAGAAAGCAATTAATCACGCATGCGCCTTCAATAGTTTGGAATTATTGCTTCAGTAAATCTCAGAAGAAGACCGGCGAGTGCCCTGTATGCATCAGTACCTTCAAAATTTGATTATTTGCGCTCGTGTTCCTCAGAGAACGCACCCCGTAAGACTGAAGAACAGGCGCGCGCGCGATGCCGTCGGAAATCAATAGCTCCGCCCCTTTATCGATCGCCGACAATTTGTGGCACGTGGCGCTAAAATTTTCTCGCCGTTGAGGCTAAAAAAGATGGCCAACTTCTCGCGCGCGAGAAAATGTGCTGGTTGTCGGGAAAATGTTCCAGATACCCGAAGGAAAAGCTCCTATAGGAGTAGGTGGGTTACAAAGGGATAATGTCATCGTATAAACCCTGAATCTACTAATCTAATCTAAATAAGAGCGAACTAAGTTTAGAAAGCAGAGAGGGCTGCAGGCTCACTCCTCGTTCCAGGCACTACTAGCCAGCACTTCTTCAAACGATTCTGCTTAATCGGGTTATTTATCTTTTAGTTCCTCCCCGTGATTAATCGATTGAGCAATATAGATTCTTGGTCTACCCTATTGGGATGCCATTCTCTAAGGATCGTTGTGCGGACACCTAATTTGGGCACTACAAGCAAGTACTGTTGCTAAGTAAATTTATTTGAAATTTAATTAAATTATAATTTACTTACCACCTGCCCAGAGAAATATAATTAAATTAAAATTTACTTCCCATATCTGAGAGAAATTTAATTTAATTATAATTTACTTACCACATTTAATTAAATTAAGTACATTAAGTATATTTAAAATAGGCCTGATTTTGGCGGCTAACACCTTCAGCTTTACTTCCAACTAAGCAAGGATGCAATACCAGTCATCTAGAATGAAAGTCAAACGAGCGTTTCACAGGTTAAGTCAACAACAGACATGGACAAAGGGAACTAAGGGCGAGGGGGGTTACTCGCCTCAGGGTCTGATGTACCGCCCCTCAGGCTACCGCTACCCCTTCAGGATATTTTCGAAGAATATTATGATAAAAGTATGCCTAGGTTAGGTGTGAATGAGCTCAGACTAGCTTATTTCAACCTATCTAAACGAAAAATATCCCAAAAAACCTCAATTCTAAAAAAATCGGACTTCTTGGCTTATCTTCCTCTCAACCGCCATCAGCCGCCGCTAAACCCTCCAGCCAGCCACCTCAGAATTAATCACCCCTCAGCCGAAATGATAGCCTATGTCTGTCAACAGTAATAATGACAGTTCGTCAGAATTAGAACCTCAATCTCAAGAGGCTTTCCAGCCAGTTTCTGCTTCCAGCCACAACAGACAGTGCCTTGTGAAACTGAACATATGCTATCGCACAGCAAAACTGGCTGAAAAGTAGTACCTAATATCCACTCTTAGCTTGGCGGATAAATTGGAGTAGTTTGTTTTGTGGGAGATTAAGAGAAACAAGCGCAAAGACGAAAGGCGGTGGGCGGGCGGAAAATTGTACTGTAAGTATGGCTTGCCATTGAAAGGCATAGATACCGAAAGCAGACACTCACGCAGCACTTGCATGCTGCCAAAAGCTTCAGCAATAGCTTGGCGTGTGTAAGTAAATTAAGTATATTTTAAGTAAATTAAGTAAATTATTTTTGGTAAGTATAATTTACAAATTATAATTATAATTAACTTTCCCTATTTTCGTAGAAATTTAATTTAATTATAATTTACTTACCAAATAATTTACTTGTATTAGTAAATTTCTAAAAAATATAATTAAAATTAAAATTATAATTTACTTAGCAACAGTACAAGCAAGTACCATCTTTCGGCCATTTTTCAACGTAAAACATCTCGCTTCTTCTTAAACTGAGTAGATTGAGTGACCAAATTTGAGGAGGATAAACCTGAGGAGTGTTACTATACTAACTAAAAATACCACTTTGTCCAACTCCCTACTTTAGCAACTTTAAATGTCTGTCAGGCGTTTTCCATTTTATACGTGCAGTCACAATTAAACTTGATGATTGCCAACTAACAAAGACTGAGAACTGAACAAAACAAGCGTTTTAACACTGAAAATGCCATACAATACACCAACAATACTACATACAAATTTAAAAATGAGCTGTACGATTCATTTCCGCACGACCAACCCTAACAAAGCTCTCCTGAATGACAGTGGCCGCTCTAGGCTGTAATCGCAACTGATGGCCACCGGTATTCCTTCCTCTGCCTGGCTTGCCCAATCCGTTGGCAGCGTTCTGGTTCTCTAACAGGCTGACTGTCAATTTCTTACAGTTAAACAGACACTTGAGGCCTACTCTGAAGTCCCTGTGTCTAGTGAAGTACAGGACGAAGTTGAGCACAGGGTTGAAGTACTCAATCGGGCCCAGAATCGAGAGAAAGTAGGTCATCGACTCGTTCGAACTGTCCAGTAGGGTGAAGACATTACGCATAAAGAGCAGTGTTGTGCCGATTGAATTTAGTTAGTTATTTACTAAGTAAAAACATTAGTTAGTTAGTTAGTTACTAACTTTTACTAACTAAACTCAGATTTCGCTTAACTAAACTCAACTCTAACTAAGCTCATTTTCAGAAAATTACTAAGTAAAAAATCGAGTTACTTAGTTATGAGTTTAGTAACATTCAGTTTAGTTACAGTGTTAAAGATAGGCGCTTTGGCCATACTTACCTAGTTTCGAGTCAAAACTCTCAAAAATTCTGGGGTCGCACTCAGGTTCTATTCGATTCTGGGGTATCTCACAAAGAGGGCACAAGGTTTCACAAGGTTTTACACTCCAATGCTTGTGCGAAAAAACAGAGTACTTCAGTGGGGGTATCCAAGGGGGTGTGGGGTGTGTACACCCCCTTTGCGGTGGATATACGGAGGAAAAATTAGACAAAAATAAGAGAAATTAAATAAAGTTATGTACTAAAACTGTCAATTTTATGCTCAGAATACCTTTTAAACGCGTTTTCGAAGGCTAAATTTTCAAAAATTTCTCGCCCTCGTGGGCTATGTGCTGGCCATCTGCCAATGGAGGTTGCGAGGTTTGAGTCCGGTCAGGGGGATTGAGCCCAAATCGGGCAGGATTGAGTACTAAAAATCATAAAAAAAATGCTAACACAGTCCCAGACACAGCTAAAAGTCGCTGTTTTTCTAAAAGAAATTAAAAAATTGGCCCAGAAATTGCGCTCCAGAAATTTTTATAGAAAATAATGAGAAATACTGTTATTTTGTGAATATTTTGAACCTAATGAGGTCTACAGATCTAAAACAAATCGTTTAATGCATTAATGACCTTATTTTTGCTAGTTTATTTTAACTAAACTCATAACTAAGTAACTCGATGATTTTTTACTAACTTACTAAGCTCAGAGAGCGAATTTAGTTACTAACTTTTACTTACTAAATTCAAATTTGAAAAGTTTTAACTAACTTTTACTAACTAAATTCGGAAAATTTTCGTTCGGCACAACACTGATAAAGAGTGGAATCACGACAAAGATAGAGGTGAAAACGCAACTGAAGCCTAGAGTGACGGTCAGTCGTCGTTGCTTCTGCTTCTCTATTTCCAGCTGATCCTGCACTAGAGAAGGTGCCACCGCTGCCAAGCTCTTTTTGTATTTGTAGACAACGAACAGGTACAAGACTACACTGAGATAGGTGAAGACTGCCTTTTGGGTGGTGACAATGAAGAAGTAGGACTTATCATAGATAAAAGAAGTGAAACAGAGGTTCGGCTTATCGAGAGGCATGGCCTCCGCCAAAAGCAAGCGCCCTATCAGTTGACCTATCATGATAAGGTAAGGGAGATGTGAGAGAGATAACAGACCGACCGTGTATCTCCAGTCGTAACCAATGTAACGCAAAGGCCAAAAGACCATGATAAACCGATCCAAACTCACAAGACACAACATCAAGCCTTGTGTGTGGTCTGTAACAAGCCAACATAAGTTCCAGGGCACGAAAACGCAGTCCAAACTGCTTACAAGCCTAGTTGCCCGGTCAGAAACTATGAGAAAAATTCGACCTGTGCCAGCAGTCAGCAAGGCAAAGCCAGCCAAACAGTCCGTGGCTGCCAGTGCCCAAAGAAAGTGATACTCTTTCTTTTGGCGCAGCTGTTTGTGAGCGCAGACCGTGGCAACTACAAGTAAACTGAGAACAAGACTGCAGATGCCAATCACAGAGTAGGCAACAAAGTTGGCTATCAAACGTTGGAGACTTTGCTTTGAGAGAACTTCTTGGCTTCGGTTGGTTAAGCTCTGAATGAACAGAGAAAGCGTTATAAATTTATTTTCAAAAGTTCTAGCCTACCCAGTTGGTGAGCTGCATGGTAGAGTAGAGTCAATCACACTGATACAGCCTGTAGTTGGTCAGTGGCAGATAACTAATAAACCTCAGCGATATAGCAGGCAAGATAATAATTACAACCTACCTAACTACTAATTGAGAAAATTATTCTGCACTTCATATCTTGAAGCTAGCTAAAATTGCTTCGACTCTCAAACCCAATCATTCTCCTGCGTTGGTGGATGACCTATGTACATGTAATATCAATCGCTGGACTGAGCTTGCCCTTCAGATAAGCAACTAAAAAGCACTCTCTCATAAATGGACTTTTTGCAGCATAGACCAAAGGATTGAAGCTCGCGTTAATGGTGCTGCTTATATTCATCAGCACAGTCAGAAACCACCACAGACCTTGGAGGATTTGCTGCTTTAGCAATGGTCAGCACTAAAGTGGGCAAAGCCAAAAAAGAGAGATGAATCAGCATAATTCGTTAATCCATCAGGCTAATCTCTTTCTCTCTCTTACATAGCTCAGCTGTTTTTCAGCACCACTGGGTAGCGTTTTCTTGTTGGCACTTTTAGCTCAAAAAATAACAGCTCCATAAAAGAACAAAATAAGAATTGAAATGATGATATTGTACAGACCCCAGTAAGCAGCAAATTCACTGTGCATACCGATGCACATTGTCTTGGCTTGGTGGTATGATCGGCCAGAACGAATATAGTGCCACATGTAGGAGTTCCACAGAAAGTTGAGAAGCAAAAATGCGCCCTCGGCACTTGGCTATTCTGGCGTGCTTAACAGGTTCAATGCGAACAGAATCGGTGAAAGGTTTGAAACGATTGTCATCAGCTGACCACTGGCTGACACTGCCATGGTCAAGTACAAGACAGGTAGGCAGACCAGACCAAAATTTGGTTTTACCATGATGAAAACGGAGCAATTGCACCACCAGCATTGGAGAAGCCTAAAGATAATTTGCTAAGGGGCCGTGAAAAAATGACGTCATCGATTTTTGGCCATTTTTCGACCCCCCTCCCCTCCTTGTCATCGGTTGTCATCATTTTCCAAACCCCCCTCTAAAAGCGAAAAAATGACGTCACTTTTTTCCACCCCCCCCCCCAATTTGCAAAAATTCCTGCATTCAAATGAGCAAATTTTTTGGACGATAGCTGTTAGATTCTTCTGGTTATTCTTCTAAATTCTTCTAGATTTTCCCGTATTTAGAAACAGCTTGTTTTTAGATGTTTCGTTATTTTTAAGAAAATCTACTAATTTATCACAATTCAGTGAAAAAACCCATCTACAAAATTAATATGAACTAACTACATGTATTGAAAATAGTAAGGTATCCAAGTAACGTTAAGTGTAGTGTACAGTAGGTACCGGAGATTTCCACTTAGTATCCCACCCCACTTAATAACCCACTGGGATATTACATGGACCCTTGTTCCGCTTTATATCCCATTTTTTTCCAAGGGCGGAAAAAAACATAAATACTTGGCGGAAAAAAACTCAAGCTAAAAATAGCTAATTTACGTCATTTTTCGTTTAAAAAATGGACTTTTGCTATGTATAATAGACCATACTGACTCAAAACTGTTAGAAAAAAAAAAAAAAGACCAAATTTGGCATGAAAAAACAAAAATGTCAAATTGCTGTAAGAAAATTTGCATATAGCGTTATTTATGGAACCTGTCAGGCACTGTTTCATGCCTGTTTCGTGATTTATATCAATGTAACACGTGTATTTCTGGTCTAACACGACTGCATACTGTATGTATGATGAAACAAAAAACAGAGTTGTTCCGGTATAATATACCCATGGGACCTTACATGGCGGCAAAGTTTATGTCAAATTTGTAATAATTTTCGTTTCATTTTCAGTTAATATCCCATGGCTTTGTAAAGTTAATATCCCTGGGATATTAACTGGCGGCAATGTTTTCACTGTATGTATGGCAATATTTTCACTTTATGCAGTATGGTTTTCGACCCGCACGTTCCACAACTGACTGCATTATTAACCTGATTCATACGGCAGCAACTGCAGCTAGGGATGGGCACGTAAATTAATTTTCGTAACGCATAACGTAAATTAAGCGCCGATTTTTAATTTACGTTACGCTTAACAATTACCGTAATTAAAAAAATCCGGATACGGAAATTAAACGAATACGAAAATTAAAATTTAGCAATACATAAATTAATTTCCGTACGTGAATTAATTTACGTTCCTAGCGTAAAACAGATTTTTCTGTTGAATCCTGAGCCCACCGCATTGTTTTGTCGTATTATACAAATGTAGGCATATTTTTGGTTACTACTGAAACTTAAATGCGACTTTTAAGGTTAATTTTTCGAAAATTTTTCGCCCTTGTCGCACAGAAGCCCAATCCCACTCTTCGAACTGCTAAACCGGTTAATTTCGGTCAATTTTACGGTCGAAATATCTTGTAGATACGTTTTTGAAGGCTTGAATTTGTCAATATGTTATCTCCCTGTATAAGAAAATAGGCAGAAAAGCCAGGCAACTATAAATTCATGTGTAGGTGTTGTACTACTGTTGGAAAGTTCAGGGTTGAAAAATAGGTTGAGGTTCAAGTCAAAGCCAACATCGAAATTTCAGGTTCAAGTCCATCTTCTAAAAAACCTGGACAATAGGTTCAGGTTCAAGTCCACCGATATCTCCAAAAACTGTAGATATTTTGCGCTGCTTGCAACTTTTCTGAGCTATAAGCCTTTCTACTGGCAGAAGAACATACATCAGACTTTACAGGGCAGTGTACTTTCGTTTTCTGACAGTTTCAGTTTGAAAATAGGTATAAAAACATGAAATCTTTAAAATTTTGTGCAATCCAACCGAAAATTTTACATAGTTTGCCTAAAAATTGCAGTTGAAATTTGAACCTGTTGAGAAAGTCCAAAAAAACGGAACAGGTTCAACTCCGGCTGAAATAAAATAGGTAAAGGTTCAGGTTAAAGTTTACAAATTTCAGGTTAAAAACCTATTAATAGATCCAGGTTCAGTCGGACTTGCCAACAGCATGTTGTACATTTAAAATGCATTCAAACAGAGAAGTGAAGTTACATAGTTTTCTTCACTACTAATCTTACAATGTACATATATGTAAGTACTGTCATACGTTTAACCATCAGTGCAGTGTGCGGTAGGTAGACTACAGTCTGTAGTAGGTACGTAGTTGGCTAGTTGCTGCGCAGTTATAAAACCCTCAACAGCTACAGTAATTCAGCCAAAAAACATACCCACATTTCATTCCTTCCTTTTGGTGTGAAGTTAGATTTCAAAAATACGAATGCAATTCCAATCGAACAAACACAGAATTGAAATTTGCATTGCATACAGTTCATTTTATAATTTTTTCCGCGATATTCGATTGCTACTACCTATTAGCAATTTTTGAAGAAAAACGAAAATCAATTTACGTTTGGCTGGAATCTTATTCGTTATGACGTTACGGAAATTAATTTACGTAACGCGTTACAGCAAGAAATTGGCCGTTTTAATTTCCGTAACACGTTACGATAACGGAAATTAAAATCTGGTAAAACAGAAATAACGTGTACGTAAATTACCGATTTTAATTTACGTTGCCCATCCCTAACTGCAGCAGAGCAGCACAGGAAAGTTGCAACTGTGTTTTTCGACTTCAGAAAGGCTTTCGATACCTGTCCCCACTCCTTGTTGCTTATGAAACTCTGCGTCCGCGGTGTGCCAAACATGCTTCACTGTTGGCTGCGCTCCTATTTGGAGCATCGTCGCTACCGTGTACGAGTAGATGGAGAATTTTCTGAAGAACACACTGCTACTTCTGGCGTACTGTAATTTTAATAGTGAAATTGTATTTTAATTTAATATTAATATAATAGAACTAGCCGATTTTAATTTTAATTTAATATTAATATAATAGTCTCCTGTTAATTTTAATTTAGATTTAATATTAATACTATTAAATAACAATTTTAATAGTATTTTAATAGCATTTTAATAGTAGATTCTAAAATGCAGTCAAAAAGTTTTTGTCACACTTCAGCGAACCGGCAAAACAACATCTTTTGCTTGAAGTTGTTAGTGTTAGTTGAAAATTCAATCAGACATACAACTTAGAAGCATTTTTCTGTTGAAATTTATAACCATTTTTTAAATGACTTAGTCCGAACCTGGTTTTAAATTGTATTCGAACACAAGTAGCTATAGAAAGGTAAAGAGAAATTTTTGAAAGGAAGGACTGTTACATAGGTTATTGACTAGATTCAGGTCCTTTTCTCATTCATGCCTATTACCTAGTCAGAAATGTTCCACTATTTCCAAGTGAAAACACATTCGAGATTCAGAGGGCAATCAGAAATCTTCAATTTTCATCATTTTCTGGGGTAAAATTATGATTTATGTACCATAGTAATAAAAAGTAAATTGTATGTAGGTAACTCCTTGATTGTCAAACATGGTTTAACTATTAAAATGCTATTAAAATACTATTAAAAATAAATTTTAATATTCAGCCCCTCTGTGTATTTTTAATTTAATTTAATATAATAGTAGGCCCTCTATTTTAATATTAATATAGATTTAATACTATTAAAAAGGCACTATTAATAATAGTTTCATTTTAATATTAATATATTTAAATAACAGTATTCTGGCGTTCCGCAGGGTGCCGCTCTCGCCCACTGCTGTTTGCCGCTTATGTTGATCAACTGGCTGACTTACAGTTATCAGCAAACTGTTCCTTGTTAATGTTTGCTCTCTGGCTTTGTCCTTTGTCTTTGGCTCTGAATGTCCGAAGGTGCAGTCTGATGGTGATCTCCTATCATTCAACTGCTCAGCGCCTGTCCACACCGATCTTTGTTGCTGACGAACAAATACCAACCTGTGATCAGGTCAAATAGTTGGGCATCAAACTCGACTGTCGATTGACCTTCGTTCCCTAAGCCAAATTTGCTGCACAGAAAGCCAAACAAGCAATTGGTGCGTTGTGCCGCCAAATTCCGTGGTGCAGCCCCTGCCTATGTACTGGACCGTGTGTACAGAGCATGTGTGTTGCCTCAACTCACATACGCTATTGAAGCATGGTACCCAAAGAACCGAAACGTACAGAGAAGACTCGAAAGGGCACAGAGTTTCTTCCTGCGCCAGTACGCCAATAATTTTGACTACCAACTGTCCTATCCCGATTTACTAGCGATATCTGCCCAAAAAAGTGGACTGAACTTTTTGCCGGTCTGGAAATTTGCAGTGATGCCACGTCTGGAGCTTTTCTACCGGTATTACCATCACATTCGCTATGCTGAGCAGTGGTTTGCCTGTTCAAACTTGCGCCGAAGCAGTCGCTTAGGACACGGCGCTTTGGTGGCGGCACGCACAGCCACAACTGGTGCTACCTTTCTCTACAGCACTGCTGCCATCTGGAACTTGTTGTCTGCCTGCGTCCTCGCGTCTACGCTGCCTCAATTCCAAAAATTCCTCCGATCGCAGCCGTTTCAAGATATCGTTACTCGAGCGAGTCTGGTCATCAGTAATTGATTTTGTTGTGATTGGTTTTTGTTTGTTTGTTTGTTTGTTTGTTTGTTTGTTTGTTTGTTTGTTTGTTTGTTTGTTTGTTTGTTTGTTTGTTTGTTTGTTTGTTTGTTTGTTTTTAACGAAAGTTTTTTATTGATTAATGTTTAAAATAAGATTAGTACAATGGTTAGTACATAAAGATGACTAGCAGCTGGATCTGATGTCACTGTTTGTTTGTAGGTAGAGCAGTTTTCTTAGCACTGATTAATTTAGAATAAATGATAGACCTCCTGTTATGGACTCAGTACGTCAAAGAAACGCAGATATTTATCCCAGGTTTGCTTAAAAACATCTTCTTTTTTCAGCATTTTGTTTGCAAAAAATGCAGTTTTTAAACTAGCCTTGATAAAGTGTTGAAACGTCATGACTGACAGCTCTTTGACTTCATTTCTTGATAGATTATAGATAAACTGCTTTGTGTAAATACCTAGCAAGTTCAACACCTTTGAATCCACGTGCAAGTCATACTCCTGACCAAAAAGCGCAGAAATCAGATCGAAGGAAATCTGTTGATGGTCCACGTCGTAAATGAGTGCTTCCAGCAGCGTTGTTTGTTTGTTTGTTTGTTTGTTTGTTTGTTTGTTTGTTTGTTTGTTTGTTTGTTTGTTTGTTTGTTTGTTTGTTTGTTTGTTTGTTTGTTTGTTTGTTTGTTTGTTTGTTTGTTTGTTTTTTTTTTTTTTTTTTTTTTTTTTTTTGTTTTTTTGTTTGTTTGTTTGTTTGTTTGTTTGTTTGTTTGTTTGTTTGTTTGTTTGTTTGTTTGTTTGTTTGTTTGTTTGTTTGTTTGTTTGTTTGTTTGTTTGTTTGTTTGTTTGTTTGTTTGTTTGTTTGTTTGTTTGTTTGTTTGTTTGTTTGGATTCCACTGTCCTTTCCGACAGCTCAGGACACCCCGCGCTCTCATCAGAGCCTTTCAATGGAGTGCCCTGCCTACAAACATCCCTCCCCTTTGCTGTCATAGAGTGCAACGGCAGCTCCGGTTCGGTTCCCATTTACCTACTGGCCATCACCAGCTTTCGGTGGTCTGGGTTGGGCTTTACTACGACTACTTCCAGTCGCTTCGACCGGTTTCGAACCCACAAACAACCACTCTCGCAGATGCCGGGGCCGCCGTAACACACGGGATAGCGTAAACTACCCGTGGCCAAGACGCGACTAAACTATGACATAGTACCTATCTTATTTATTGTTGTTTTATTCAGCCGAACTCGTTTGCTGGGTCCCTGGTGTAGAGCTGTTACGGCATAAACTGAACTGAACTGAACTGAACTGAACTGAGAAACGTGATTTTCCGTGTTATATCCCCTGGGATACTAAGTGGAAAACTCCGGTACATAGGTACATCTTTTTTCCTGGAGGTAGAAAGAAAAAACCTGTCAAAAATAAGAGAAAAGAAAAAATTCTTTACTAAAGGTGTCTGAATAGAGCCCTGCGCATGGTGCCTCCTCTTTTCACGGCTTGGCCTGGAATATCAAATTTCGGCTCCGCCCGGATGACATTTTGCGCCAGACGGCCCGGCCCGTTTCGGGAGAGCTAAAATCGCCGAAAAATCTTGCAAAATCACTTGTGCGAGAACTACGTACAGTACAGTATGTAGGTACAAAAGAAACATTTCTAATGACGCAGCAAGCCTAAACATAAAACAGATTTAAAGAAAAACTTGTTTTGGCTAAAGTAGATCCTAGATTTTAAAAAATAACCCAATCCATCCCGGGCAGGCTCCAACCGAAACAACCCAGCCAAAATTCTCTAGCCGGGCGGACTGTGCAGGGCTCTAATGATGACCAGAATGCGTTTTAAATGCGTTTTTGAAAGTTAATTTTTCAAAATTTTCTCGCCCTTGTTGGCCAGAATCCCAACCAGCAGGCCACCTCAACTACTAAAACTGTTAATTTTAACCTAAGAATGCCTTCGAAATGCGTTTTTGAAGGCTAATTTCTCAAAATTTCCCTATGAGACAAAAGTGACATCATCATTGGCCGAACCCCCCTCCCCCCTTGTCATCGATTGTCATCATTTGGCAAACCCCGTCCCCCCTAACCGATGACGTCATTTTTGCACAGCCCCTTAGCAATTGAACGGATTCCAAACATACAAAAGCATTTTCACTGTAACAAACAATGCAATGTCTAAAGCATTCTTTGGCTTGTTGAACAAGTATTATAGAAAGCATTTAAGAGCCGTTTTTCTAAGGGTCGACTCTTCCCGGACAAATCTCAACTTTATGTCTCCGATTTGGCTAAAATTTTGTATTTTGGTATAATTTAACCTAAAAAGTTGTTTTATCACCTTCCCGGTCGTTTTTGTGAGACTCAATTTTTCGACCCAACCTCAGCTCTCGGCTTATAACTCTGGAACCAGTGAACTTATAAACTTGCGGATTGCATGTCACATGAGCGTTCTCTTTCAAACGTTATCCTACATGACCAAATTCGAGAAAAACAATTTTTTTCGAACCCCCTTCTGGGCCAAATTTCACCCCCTAAAGGTGCGACCACCGCTATTTTATTTCATAAAAACGTAGCGCTATCTATTCACTTTTGATAGCACAAAAAATCGAGACGAAAAATATTCATCTAATTGAGTTTTGGGCCTTGAAAGTTGTCAGGTCGAAAATTTGCCCAATAAAAGATTGCCTTGTAAAGAGCATATCTTTGTCAATTTTGAACCGAGTTCAGTGATTTTTTTCACTGTGTCCCTGGCACATACTGCACAAATCTGACCTTGCTGGCTCTTGCTTGGCGCCAGTTCTACGCTTCTTGGTCACATTTCAAGATGCATTAGTTTACAAAGCAAAGTTTACAAAAAACCACACACAGTTTGGCTGTCCACAGAGGTTCTTCAGTAGGCAACTGTGACAGCTTATGGATAATTTAGTCTTGGCATTAATTGGACTGCAAGCTTGCTCAATTGTTTCTCCGAAGTATGCTACATGGCTGTCTGAAGTTCATCAAAAGAATACATGTAACAGGGGGTCTGGGGGTCTGCCCCCACCCGACTTAGGCCAGCCTCCCGGATGGCCCCCTCCGAGACGATTTTTCCGACCCCCCGCCCTCCGATTTTTCTGGCAAGTAATTTTTTGAGCAAATTTTTGTTATTTTTTGCAATTTCAGACACAAACATTGCCATAATCGCCTGTAAAACAGCACTTTTTAGCTGTATTTCAGCCCAAATTAGCGATTTTTAGTCAAAGACTTGCGAATTTTTCGATTTTTGAGCGTTTTTTAGTGCCCAACCCCTTCCCAAAATTTGGGCTCAGAGCCCCCCGGCCGGCGCCAGACCCCCCAACCCCTTCCCCTTCTCCAGATGACCTGTTGCATGTATGATCAATACTGTATGTATTGATTGACACTCCTGGTCAGTGGTCCTGGCCTGGGTACGAACTGTCGCGCCCAGGAGAGCACGACAAAGCTAGTTTTTACTGAAGTTTGTTTTGTTATTAGTTGGCACCTTTGTTGTTTTAAATTGGTACGTTACCGTACTTTGTTGATTGTGCCTTTAGGTCAGACCAAATTCTTAATGCAGTGGTGTGTGTGTACAACGCTCTCACCACTTTCACAGTTTCTAATGGTTTTTTGGTAGGTCAGTCGGACGGAGACTGTTTTTAGTGTCAGTGTGTGTGTGCCTAGTAGTAGTGTGTGTGGCAAGAAGCTGTCTACGTAGTGTGGCCGGGCGTGCCAAGTAAAGCTAGTATCGCGGTCTGTTTCTTTCTTTCTTCTTGTTCTGCCTGTACTGGGCCGGCCGGACAAGAAACTGGTGCCCAGAGCAGGAATCGAACCTGCGTCATCGCGGGTCTCTCTACTACTGATTTTATCGATGCTTTCATTCGCTTTGTGAGTCGAAGAGGCGTTCCTAAGATTGTAATATCTGATAAATGCTGCTCAGTTCAAATTAGCCGACAAGAATTTTCAATTTTTGTGGTCACTCGCTAAATTCAAAAACTCTACATATGTTTGTTCAGTATCTTGCCACCAAGGGCATTCAGTGGAAATTTATCACCGCTCTTGCGCCTTGGATGGGCGGTTTTTATGAGAGACTCATCCAAAGTGTCAAGCGAGCTATGAAGTGTGTTATTGGTAAATGTTCTCTCACTTTGAAGCAGCTTGTCAATGTTGTTGTTCAAATCGAAGGAACGCTCAACACTCGCCCTCTCGTTTTCAGTCAATCTTTAGACCACTGCTTGACGCCTTCCCACTTCTTAGGTGTAAATCCCAACCTTGTAATGCCACAACCACAGCTAGACTTTGATGACCCAGATTTTAGACCGAATTTGCCAAACAAATCTGCAAAAGAGTTTCTCCAAATTTGGACAAAAGACCAGAGAATTCTGGAAGCTTTTTGGAAAGTATGGCGCGCTGAGTACCTCTTAAATCTCCGCCAAGCTCATAGCTGCGACTCCAATCCTAGCCCCAAGGGTGCTAGTGGTGCCAATGTTGTTCTCAACTCGGTTCTCGGACTCGACAATGAGGCAAAGTTCAGGCAAAACTCAGAACTACGCCATCAACTTTTCTTGACATGTGGCACCAGACTGGTGGAAGCATGTGCAGACAAGTTGTGGGGAAGTGGCCACAGACTAGGAGACCCTAAAAACAACAACCCTGATGAATGGACTGGACTCAATGTGTTCAGTGACCTACTGACACATCTGCGAAGAAGACTCATGAGTGAATATCCAGCAGAATCTAAAGAAGCTAGAGAAGCAAAAAAAGGTGTAAAACGTGTGCTCAGTGCCTTTCTCAGTGACGATAGTGCAGATGTGACTGGTAAGTTAGCTAAGCATTAGTTGTTTATCCAGTGTATAGGATTGCACAGATTAGTATACTGCCAATGCCAATGTAATACAGTTACTACTTGATAGTTGTTGATTAAAAAAAAATACCCAAAAACTTGAGCTATTCAATACCGCCGTTAGCACCCGATCCATGATGATTGTGGTGCAATATTCGCGATGCTATGCGAATGACGTGCATGGCAGTTGGTGTCCTCTTTGACGTCGTTTGGGTGTGAACTAAACGATTCGGTAGACGTACCGCATGACGGCCGCTATGCTATTTTAGAATTGGAATTCCGTTTACGGTATTAATGATTTCGTTTTGGCCACTTTTAAATTTCGCGCTGACTTTGTGGCATGTAACTACAGCCATGTGAAGCATATGATTACGGTGTTCAGATATTTGTTTGTATGGGCCAGTACATAAATCGCCTGCTCGAAAAATCGTAGCGGTACGGACAAGCGGTGTGATGTGGTACACAGTTTTGTTTCGTGAAATCGCCTAATCGCCTAATCTGCTGGAAACTTAAAAAAACAACAAAAAATTGTGCAGCAAGAAAACGGAAAATTCAGTAGGGGGCCGTCCATAAATTTCGAAGTTCGGTGAGGGGGTGGGGGGTTGGTGCAAAAACTTTGCCTAGCTTCGCATGGGGGTGGGGGGTACAAGCAGAAAGTTTGGAAACTCACCTCACTAAGTGCTACGAACCCTGATTAATACTACAATTTCAAATTCACTCTAAATATGATAAAAATGTAAAATTATGGATACCTGATAGCCGAAGGAAGTGGAAACATGCAGCTGGGTTTGACTGCACCGTATATCACGAACAACACTATCACGGTCGGAAAGACGTACAATTTCCTTCATCTGCGACCGTTTGTCCGAAGCTATTTAGATGATGGCATGGAACTTAACAGCTGCGTGCAAGTATCATTAATTACCATATAATTGTATCAACTATAGCTCAGGGTTGTATATTTTTCCGAAAAAATCCCCGGCCTGTTTTTTTCCAGTTTTTTTCCGGTTTTTTTTTCGGTTTTTTTCCTAAATCGCGGAAAAAACTCCAGCCCAAGTTCTGAGTATCCTAGACTGGCTTTATGATTCCTAACGCTTTCTAGCGCCTTCTTCAGCCTTTTCAGACCAGAAATACACGTGTTACATAGATATAAATCACGAAACAGGCATGAAACAGTCCCTGACAGTCTTCATCAATAAACCCTATATGCAAATTTTCTTACAGCAGTTTGCATTTTTGTTTTATCGTGCCAAATTTGATCTTTTCTGTTGTTTTTCTAACAGTTTTGAGTCAGTAAGGCCTATTATACATCGCAAAAGTCCATTTTTGGTTAGAAAAATGACATAAATTAGCTATTTTTAGCTTGAGTTTTTTTCCGCTATTTATGTTTTCTTCCGACCCTTAGGAAAAAACCGGTTTTTTTCCGGAAAAAAACGAAAAAAAACACCGGAAAAAAAAACACCTCACAACCCTGCTATAGCTATTATACTCGGGCTAATTTATACATTGAACCTTTCAGCTACACATCGATTTGTGAAGCAGAACCAAACAACCAACTAACGAATGTGTCTTTCGAAGAAGACAATTGCGACACTGTTGAAATCACTGAAGTCACACAGTTGCAACAAACTGAAACCTGTCACGCGTGCAAAAGTGCAAATATTTCTAAGCGAGAAAAGGTAAATTTTCAATTATCATTCATTTTAAAAAAATACAAACAGTTAATTAATTTCCCATTACAAACTGCAATACATGTTTCGCATAACTGAGCAAAAACTTTACAGGTATTAAAATGTAACAGTTGTGGCATTTCCGCATGAAACAGCTCGCTTGTCACAAAAACCGAATGCAGTGTTGTCGTCATCGATCGAAGTGCCACATCGCATGCGATTCAACTCACAAAAGATCAATGTGCTGTCTTCGGCTGTCCCGTCGATGAAATGCTTCAAAATCTGCAGACTGCACAGCCGATGCACCAGAACAGACACTCGACAAAAGATTCAAAGCATATATGTACTAGGGGGGTTTGGGGGGTTACTCCCCCCAGCTGGAAAGGCCAAACCCCCCCTCACCCCCCCCCCCCCCGAGACAGGTTAAGGGACCCCCCACCCCCCGACCAAAAAATACAAGTACTAGTGGTGGCTCCAGTATTAACAAACTGGGTCAGAAATCACTAATTTTTAGCCTAAAATTCACTTGAAAAGCCTTTGGAAACCGAATTTGGCGCTTCCACTGCTGATATTTAAGAGAAATCGGTGTTTTTGGAAGCCCTTTTTGTCATTTTTTGCTTGTTTTTAGCTCTAAAAAGCTATTTGGCAGCTTAAAATTGCGATTTTTAGCATCCTTACTGAAAAAAACGTGCTAAAAACGCATTTCTAGGCGTTCTGGAGCTTTTTGAAATTTTGGACCCCACCTCTGGACGAAACCCCCCCTCGACCCCCCATCTGAGGAAACCCCCCCCCTACCCCCCTCCCCCCAGGTCGGCCCGGAGCTGTTACATGTATGATTCAAAGTAATATAGTTCAAATCATTATCGCTACCGATCCGATCCGATCCGATCTGGCAGGGGGGCGTACGATGTACAGCCCTACGATCAGACCTGCACGGTCCATTTCGTTACCCCTTATATCGTCATCTCGGACGTTTGCCCTTCTTTCACTGCCAAGCCACTCAAGCCATGCTGTTGGGCGCCAGGTACTAAGAGAGGGTTGTAGGACGTTTCGTCCCGACCGTTTCGTCCCCTTGCTGTTCGTCCCGGCTGTTTCGTCCCAACCGTTTAGTCCCGGCCATTTTTTAAGCGTGACCGTTTCGTCCCGCTGCTAACTACAGTATACTGCAAAGGCGGCGGCAAAATCAAATGCCAAATGCGCCACAACTTACCAAGAGGTCAAATGCCAGGCACACAGTGGCTTTCGGTGGCCTGGGTTGGGCTTTGTGCCGACGACCAACTCTTTGCAGTACTGTGGATCAGGTATACCTGTACCTGTACCTGATTATCAAGGATTTTCTTATCAAACTGTACAAAAAGTGTACAAAACTTTTGTTCGTCCTAAGTTAGAATATGATGCCTCAGAAGTTTAGAATCTAGAGGGGATAGGGGGCTGGACGCCTGATGAGGGCCTTGGCCGGATTGGGATCGTAAGGCCCCTAGGCCCCCAGCCCATGTATTTTTAAAAGTCGAATCGAAACCACTTCCATCTAAATTTGAACTTGCTTACCCCGGGGGGAACGGGAAGTATAAACCATATGCAAACTGGTAAAGTCATTGACACTTTAGCTTGTGTAAAAACTCTTTGAGTCGAAATTAAAAAACGCTTCTTTCTGCCGTTGCTGTCAGAATTTCATAACAGATCTCTATGCTTTAAACCTTTGATCTGACAGTTTTGCTGTGTAGTATGCAAACGTAGTATATTGTCGAAAATTGTAGTATAAAGTAGAATAATTTTGAGCTGGCGGTAGTATACTGGACTGACTAGTACCTGGCAACACTGACCACGCGCATAGGGCTTTGCGGCCTAAACCATTACACCAACTGTCCCGGCCCTACAGAGCATAGTATTGTTATTGTGTAGCTGCTATTATGCATGGCTTATTACTGTATGAGTACGTATGACAGACTGGCTTCTGTTTAAAAGAATGAACGATTTGGTTTTGCGCTTTGGATGTGCATGTTTCACTTTGTGAACCGGGACGAAACGGTCACTTTAAAACTTGGCCGGGACGAAACGGTCGGGACGAAACAGCCGGGACTAACAGCAAGGGGACGAAACGGTCGGGACGAAATGGGCGGATACCCTAAGAGAGTGCCTGGCGTGGTGACGTCATGGTGCCGACAGCTCCCAACGGCCGCCCGGCCAAGTGGCCAAACCGGTATTGGCCTTATTGCTGGTTTCTCAGACGGCTCCTGACGTCGTTGATCTTCCCTCCAACGCGGCATGCTTTTTGGAGCGGCTTTCGGTGCAACGGCAGATCCAGTTGGTTCCCATTTTACCTACTCACTGTAACCAGTTTTCGGTGGCCTGGGTGGAGCGTTGTGCCGACGACCAACTCTTTGCAGCAAGAAACTTGCCGCGCCGAGAGGATGAACCACTACAACCGCTACGGATGCAGGGGCCGCCGTGACTCAGAGGCAGCGAGCTACCCACTGAGCCAACGACGCGGCCATTATCGCTACATTGACTGATGTAGTACCCAAACACAACGCATAATTTCAGGTAACATTCCACCGCGGCGGACGTTGTTTCAACCACATTGAACAGCTGGATGACTAACATCTCCAAAGCTTTAGGCTGTCGTTTTCCGGCAGTTAATTTCTGTTGTTGTGACTAATTTTTTTCATTTCTGTTCCTCGTAACACTTGTAGTTCTACTCGCGTTGAAAATAAACGCTATTAAGATGAAGATTAGTATCTACTGTACATAATTATTATCCTGCGTAGCATGTACGCATGTATCACGATCAGCTTTTTTATAGCATGTATCACATTACATACGCCTGTATCACGATCAACTTTCTTATGCGCGCGAAGCGCGCAATGGCGTCTAGTATACAGAATGTGAACAAGTACAACACAACAGTGAGACAAAATAACAACATACAAAAGCAAAAAGAGCAGAATATCTATATAAATAAATTTGTGAGCACTGCTGATACAGTACATATGTGATGTGTCTGGGCCTGCGTGATATGCTGTGCTAGTTGGCCGACCATCTTTATGTGCATGTGTATCGATCTGTGGCAAGTAGACTGTGTGTGCCTGCTTGGCCGAGTGGGGTGTTGTCTTCAGTGTTGCCAGGTCCAGAAAGTCAAATCCCCCTAAATCACGAAAAAAATCCCCCTAAAAATACCAAATCCCCAAAGAAATCCCCCAAATCTAAACGCAATTTTGCAGCAGCAGAATGGTATCTATGCTGTTTGTGTAGTGAAAGGACACGAAAGTTGCAGTAATGCGAAGCTTATGAAAATACATGGGACACTGTAGCGTTCAGTTTAGATCAGTGGTATTCTGAGCGCCGGGTTTGCTGCTGCACGCTTTCAACGGTATCACCTGAACTGCAGGTTCGGTGTCGGCTTTGCAACAGACAACCTTGACAAGATGCTTGCGGACAGGAGTGCTGGTCAGCAGAAGCAAGTAAGGGTTACACCAAGAAATCACATCCAACAGAACAGAGTAGAGCACAGTCAGCCAGACAATGTGGTCAAAGTTATCGGCGAAGGTCATGGCAAAAGCGTAGTAACTCCACACAGACAACAAAACTACCAAGACAAAACCGAAAACGGCTAGCTTTATGTCTGACTTCTTCTTGTTCTGGTTGGTTCCCAAGACGGGGCCCACTTGTTTGAGATGACTGCGCACCTGCCAGAAAATGGCCACATAGGTGACCAGACAAGCCACAGTCAGCGACATCAGGCAGGGAGTGGTGGCGCCAAAGTATACCGCCTCAAATTTACTCTCAGCTACAGTATATAATACATACAGTCAGGCACTTAACGCCGTTTATGGTGTGAACACCATATATGGTACTGGTACCTAGGGTAGTGGTACCATATATGGTACCATTACCGGTACCAATGCGAAGGTAGAGGTACCATATATAGTACCACTACCCTCGGTACTGGTACCATATATACAGTAGTACCGGCATATTATATGGTGGTGGAACGGCTTTAAGTGCCTGACTGTAATAGCTCGGAAACATTTGCAGGTTTTTTAAACAACCATACCCTTGAGATTTTTCAACACCTATGCTACAGGCTACAATTAACAGTAGGGTTCCGACGATATATCGATATCGATATCGAAAAGTCGATATATCGACCCTTTTTCCAATATCGATATCGAGATCGATATCGCGATATTTCGCGTCGATATTTTCGATATTTTTTGGTAGGGTGGAAAAGTAGGGCAAAAACAAAACTGACACCAACTTTATCTCTCTGCAACAGTAAAAAACAGTTTTTCCTGGACAATTCAGAAATCGATGGTTGCAAAACCTATATAACAGTGGCATGATAGCTCTCAGAAACATCAATTTGTCGGCATTCTCAGCTTTCAGACAGCAACGCTTAGGTTAAATATCTGCAGCAGCACTGAAGAGCCGCTCACTCCACACACTTGAAGCAGAAGCTTTGGGTAGTAAATTTTCAAATACTGAAGGGGTACCGTCGGACTTATGGGTGGTTGAAAGAATGGTAAGCAAAAAAAGTCCGATTTTTTTACTAAAGTCAAGGTTTTTTGGCTTATTTATATTTGTCATTACCATAAGTTAAAATACGCTATTCTGTCTGAGCTCTTTATGCCTAATGAGGGTGGGGCATAGGCCTGACGAGATCAACCTTTTTATTGAAGGGCTTAAGAAGGGCCCCTACCTTTTCTGCCATTCTCTGCTTAATTGATATCAGATCGCTGATTGCATCGAGAGCAATTTGGTCTTTCAAATTTTCAGATTTTCTTGCATATCTATAAATATCGATATCGATCGATATTGAGCTGAAAATATCGATATCGATATCGAATATCGACGAATTTTGATATCGTTGGAACACTAATAACAGGCTTCCGGTTATTATTATTTTTGCGAAGCATTTCTGTGACTGATTGTTCAATTGGCAAAAATTTGCAGTAATATCGAATTTCTTACGTTTGGTAACCTGACTACAAATTGACTACAAACTAAAACTACATATTTCTCGAATTTGAATTTGACAACTACGAACAAATTAAGACTACAAATTATTTTCGCGAAAAAATAGCGTGAGTTTTATTGCAAAATGCACTAATTTAATCTTTTAGTGTAGTAATTTGCTTTTAAAACAACAAAAATAGAATAATAAAAGTTGCCTGAAAGTGGTACCGGTATTTTTTTGCCAAAAAACAGTTAAGTTATGCCATAGAAATGCTTGTAGGCTTCTATTAACGTAAATTCAGAGCATTTGAAGCGAATTTAACCAGTTGTTGTGCCCATTATTTCCTATAAAAACTTGCTTGAGTTGTTTTCGGTATTTTACTATTTTTTCGAGCCCCTAGGAAAAATGCGGGTTTTTTAAGAAGAAAACCGAGCAAAAAAGCCGACCCAACAGCCGTGGTTGTGCTCACATAAATCGGCGATTTGGAAAGCGGTGCTTTACTACTGTACATACAGTACACAGAAGACAAATGAATATACAGTATGCATACCTGCCACTCGAAATTGAGCCATCGAACAGTGAACGGTCCGGTGTCATTTGGATGAATGCCCAAGCCCGGATACTCAAACTCCAGGAACAGCAGCGGTACAGCTAGGACACCTGCTACGAGAAACTGCACGGCGATGTAGATACGCGTGCGCTCGGCACTCCACCACTACAACTTTAGAGTTCTTGTATGGTAGCTGAGGTGTTGCCCTAAGCCTGTATGCCTATGCACAGCGTTCAAAGTGCCTTACATCAGGAAGACAGATTCAGGCAGTTTTTTGAACCAGCAGCCGCTTACCAGCGCGTCTCTGTCAGGAAAAACGATGGCCGACAACCGGTTGAAGGTGAGCAGTGGAATGCCGAGGATTTGTCCAAAGGCTGTGAACCAGGCTACGGAGATGAAGAGTGTGGCCAGTTTGGTGGGGGCGAGTCGCAGCAGATCTCTGGTGTAGAGCCAGTCTAACATAGGAAACTTAAGCAGAACCCAGTTGTTCACTAGTGTCAGCATGTCGAAGAAACCGAGAGAGCGACATAGAGTGAAGAAAGGGGAGTCGAACGGTTTTGTCTTGCGGTACTTTGTGATAGTAAACAGAAACAGAGCATAGAATGGCACCGAAACTAACCAACAGAGAAACAAGACCATTTCCACGGCTGAAGCCATCTCGATATACTGAACAACTAATTAGAATGCTGCTTTTATAGTAGACTTGGCAATGGAAGCACTGCCCTAGGACATCGCTCCAAAATCAGCTATCCTCTGTCGGGAGAGCAAAGGATAAACGAATTCAGTTAATGCCTTTTCTGTCAGATCAATGCCACTGTTCTCTAAGAATTGCACCAAATTTCACCTCAATGCACCGCACAAAAGAGTGATAGCGGTCACATACGTACCTTCAATAGTAGTCTGTCAGGCCGAAAGTCTTCTATGTGAACAGTGATTAGCCAAAATTGCATATTTTCGCACATTTCCAAGGCGTGTCCGAAACATGCTGTAATTTCATATAATTTTTGCGAAAATTGTAACGTTCTCAGACGTTAGGAATTGCTCCTTAATTGTTTGTTGCCGAACTTTATCAAACGGCAAAGCAAAATGTGGACGGAAAATGGAAACCTGTTAATTGTTTAATGCTGTCAAAAAACGCTATTTCTAATAGATATTTCTGGAAAGAAACATACGAAATTCAATGTTTAATGGAATTCCAACGCTAATCATTCGGCATCTTTCTAAAAATAGAATGACAAATTTTGTAAAAACTAAAGCAAGAAAAAGCACAAACGAATGTTCAACAGTCAATCGCATGGTCACCTTCCTCCAAATATTTAGTGAGAAAACAGGATACACGATCTGTAACGCTTGTAACGCTATCAAAAATACCTTCATTCTTGGCATGCTTTTAGCGGTTTGGCAACCGTATCGTCAGCTCAAGACAGCTCAAAATCCTGGCTAGTGGCTCAATTTATATAATAATACAGAAAAAATCGGAAAATGTTCAAGAAAAAGGACTACAAATTCGTAAATTTCGAAATAGTAGTTTGTAGTCAATTTGTAGTCAGCCAAAATCATTTGGTAATCTTAGTTAATTCGTAGTCTTGATGACGTCATAATCGCGAAAATATATAGTTTGTAGTACTACGAATTAGGTCTACTCCTGACATCATCGACCTTTCTACTCCAACGCCACATGCTTTTTGGGGCGGCTTTCGGTGCAACGGCTCATCGGTTCCCTTTTACCTACTTGATGTCACCAGCTTTCGATGGCTTGGCTGGGGCTTTGTGCCGATGACCAACTCTTTGCAGCAAGAAACTTGCCCCACCGAGTGGATGAACGCACGACCACGCGCACAGTGACTTTCCTGCCTAAATCACTACACCAACTATGCTTGCCATTCAGAAGCCAATTCCATTGACCATCAGGCGCTTCAGACCCGTCTGCCAGAGAAATGACCGGATTGTGCTCTACTGGAAACTCACAATAAATTACTTGTGGCTACTTCCGTTTTCTCCCTGTCATGCTTTAGTTTGCTCCAGGGAGGAGTCTATCAGTGTTTGGGATGCGACCCTGTTTACCATCATCCCGTCAAGTGGACTTGTTTTCCGACTTGGTCAGCTAAATTTAGTCAACCTTCATCAGGAAGATTAATTGGACCGGTCGCCCTAAGGCCTCATTTGAAATTGAGGTTATTAACGTCACTAGTCGGTGCACTTCCTTGAGCAAACAACTTAATGAGGTTGACTTCTCTAGCTCAATAGTCAATGTCTTGGTGACGTTTTCAAACTGTTCGAATGATTTCTTGAGCTTCTGACACAAAAACCCGATTTCACGCCTTCTTCTCAGCTTCTGGCAGCTCTTGTGCATCCAGAACTTTCTGTCCCGCGCTCCATCTCATGGTCGAGCAAATTTCGCAGTCGGGTGCATTGTCCTTTGTAAATATCGTGCAGTCATTTGCTCTCAAAATAGCCTCAAGAGAAAGTCTGAAAAAGGACGCAAATAAACGACGTTTACGTTGCTGCTGACGAAATCTGCGTTGAGTTAATTTAGCACTGGCTGTAACCAGACACTCTAGCAAATCACGTCGGGCTCACATAGCGTTATTGTGGCGCTTTTGCGGCCTATTGATACGCACACATAAAAGGAACAATAAGAAAGTTGCAAGAAACGTCGACCGGCTTGAGCGAAAATGAAAGCGAGCACAGACGCGCTAATATACTGTATAAGTTTATTTATACATTTCATTAACACACGCACACACGTATATGTATATCCAAAACATTTGTATATATATACAAATTTGTATATGTACAGGGTGTGCCAAAAAAAAACAACCCAGCAGATTTTTTGCTGTAGCAACCGCAAATCTCAACCGATTTGAATGAATCCTTTTTTAAATGAAAGACAAATAAATTCTTGAAAGATTGATGTACCGTTGATTAAGATAGCCTTCTCAGTTCCTGAGATATTTGTCCTCAAAATCAAAACCGAGATTTTGGCAATGAACAAGAGTGATAAAGAACAACCCGGCAGATTTTTTACTTCTGCAACCATGAATCTGAACCGATTTGAATTAATCCTTTTTTGAGTGAAAGACTGATAAATTCTTCAAAGATTGGCGCAATTTTTATTGAGATTCACAGCTTAGTTCTTGAGATATTTGCCTTCTAAGTCGAAACAGATTTTGGCAAAGAACAAGAGCGATTCCATTGCATTTCCTAATAAAGCAGAATCCTACTGCTGGGGCTAATGATACTTTAGTGTTGAAGTAAACCGAGTTTCTGTGTCACCTGTAAAGCCTCCAAGAACCCTTAGCAGTAGCAGGAATCCGTTTTATTATGAAGTGCAGAATAATAAAAAAAATCCCTCTTGTTCACTGCTAGAATCACTGTTTTGATTTTGAGAGCTAATATCTCAGGAACTAAGCAGAGTACATTAATGAAAATTTCAGCAATCTTTTAAGAATTTATTTATCATTCATTTAAAAAAGGATTCATTCAAATCGGTTGAAATTTGCGGTTGCTACAACGAAAAATCTGCTGGGTTGTTTTTTTTTGGCACACCCTGTATATTTGAATATACAAACCCACACGAACATTAACACACGCACACACGGCACGAAAAGCCACAGCACAATGAAGAGTCAATCTAGCCTATTATACATCTCAAAAGTCCATTTTTTAACTGAAAAATGACATAAATTGGTAATTTTTAGCCTGAGATTTTTTCCGCGATTTATGTTTTTTTCCGATCCAAAGGAAAAAAACTGTTTTTTTTTTTCGAAAAAAACGGAAAAAACACACCTCACATCCCTGATTGTATGTAAGATGCACGAAAGCAAACGCATACACTGTACATCAACGAGCGCTGACCGTTCGGTAGAGTGGTTTGGAGGGCTCCAGTAGTAAAGGACGCAAACCAGGAGTCTCTTCTCTCAAAGCAGCAAGTCCAAGTCGTTCCGATTCTGAATGCCTGCGATGCGAGCTTCTAGTGAAGGTGGACGGTTGAGTACGATCACTAACTCTCAATCGCAACAGCTGTCTGAGAGAGCGGTTGAAACGGCTGCAGAAATGAGCATAGAAGAGAACTCCGGTAGCAGAGTTGAGCAGACCCAGTGCATTGTTGAAGTCGGAGAGGAGGAAACCGAACTGAGACAGCAGCAGAGAAGGCTGCATCATCTCCAGCAGTTGCAGTAGAAAGGACAGACTGTAGCAGCAAATGAACACTGCAACAAAGTTCAACCAATCGTAGCTCTGACCCTCAAATTCTCAGCATTTGAACAACCGCACTCACTTAAAACCACGTAGAGCAACATAGTAGTAGTTGTGTTGGGTTCCCTTATCTGATTGGACACACGTCTTCTGCGAGCACTAGCTCTGCGCAGGGCTCCGACTATCCTCCAATTAAGGGCGACCATCACCGATAGCGGCAGAATGTACCTGATCAACAGCCAACTGACAGTCGAATACCACAGAAGGTACCGATCCGACCGCTTGTCCACCAGCCGCTGATCGGAGCCGATTTGAAATTCGAAGAAGCGAGAGAAATTGTAAACTGTCGAGAGAAGAGAAACCAGCAATATGCAGCTTATTGTGCGGCGCCTGAAAATATAGCATGCTCCGGGGTTGGGGACAACTACAGTACATGAGTGGGTGTGGTTACTAGGCTTCCGATGGTATATCGATATCGACATCGAAAACTCGATATATCGACCCTTTTTCCAATATCGATATCGCGATATTTTCGATATTTCATGTGCTGAAAAGTAGGAAAAACAACAATACTGACACCAAGCTTATTTCTCTGGACCAGTAAAAAACAGTGTTTCCTGGACAACTCGGGAAACGATGGTATAGTCAAAACCTAACAGTGGCATGATAACTCTCAGAAACATCAATTTCTCGGCATTCTCAGCGACGCTTAGGTTCTCAAGATGCATTTTGCGAGAAAGTCAGCTTTGAGTGGGCAAGCAGGGTCATATCACGGATCCGGCTGATATTTATATCTGTTAAAATAGAGCACAGTCGAAGACCAACGGTGCATGCCCGGCCACCAGCAACCCCCTGGACCCGGAGCTACACCCCCTCAAAGTTGGGTCGGCAGCAATTTTCGGGATCATTTTAATAGCTCTGACACCATCCATTCAAACGATCACCCTTCATTCGTTTCTTAAGCTAGGATCCCGACCCGCATATGGTTTTGTAGCTGGTCCAATGGCCTTTCATTTTCTGGTACTCCTGTTTCGAAAAAATCTTTATAACTTTTTGTGCAAAGGCCCTGCCATGCTAATGTTTTAACAAAAGTATAGGTATGAGTTGGCCAAACAAAATGAGCGCCCCAAAGTGTGCGGTTTGGGGGAGGGGGGTGTTTTGGCCTCATAAAGGTGTTCGAAAAAAATTTTTTTCTGCAAAGCTTAGTGGTACTGTTATATGCACTTAGCATGCTGTTATATGCAGTTTTGTGTGCTGAGTACGAAAATGCATTCAGTTTAGCTAGATTCGCTCTGGATCGGGAGAAATTGGCGTCCAAAGTTGAGACCAACCCTATTTCTTGAGTGGTACTATTCGCTAGTATAACCATTAACCGCGGTGCAACGCAGTTTTTCTTATGCAGTTTTTGCCGCTGATTACGAAAATGACATCTGTTTTTCAATCTGACCGCTCTTGACCTACTTGTATGGTGCTTATGCCCTGGTACTCAGACAGTAAGTTAGCTGTCAAATCTGGGCGTAACGTGGTGTCTATCTGGTGCAGTTTTTTCCGCTGATTCAGAATAGCATTATATTTTTGCGCTAGGGCCACTCAGTCGCAAGTTATGGATCTCTGAAGTTTCATTAAGAAACATGCCGTGAGAAGCCGTAATCCTGAAATAAATGTTCAGCATTCATGCATTTCTGAAGGGAGCCTTTTGTCAGTCAATAGTGTACCAGACCTATTTTGACCCGATGAGTTAAAAACTGACTTTTGTTTTTTCTACTGCTGTTCAATTTTGAGATATTACTACTGATCAAACAAAATTTGCATTAATATTCATATATCTCCAAAATGAGAAACTATGGATTAAAACAAACGCCATTTTCGAACTCAGCGGGTCAAAATAGGTCTGGTACACTATTGACTGACAAAAGGTTCCCTTCAGAAATGCATGAATGCTGAACATTTATTTCAGGATTACGGCTTCTCACGGCATGTTTCTTAATGAAACTTCAGAGGTCTATAACTTGCGACTGAGTAGCCGTAGCGCAAAAATATGATGATATTCCGAATCAGCGGAAAAAACTGCACCAGATAGATACCACGTTGCGACCAGATTTGACAGGTAACTTATTGTCTGAGTACCGGAGTTTTCCACTTACAAGACCTGGTCTTATAACTGGAAAATGCCCAAATTTAGGGTCACTTTTTAGCACCCTTTCGAAGACCATGGTCTTATAACTGGAAAATGTTATTTCGCTTCAAAAAACGGATTTTTGGCCAAACATTAAATTGATCTTGACGTAGATGGTTGTTCCTGGAATTCCTGACCATTTTAAGGTTAATTTGTAAAACTTTCTTTTGAAATTTTTCATGGAAATAGTGTTGAAGCATGACAGAGTACTGTATTGTGTCAAAAACAAAAACCAGAATATCATGTTTTACATTAGAATGTACTTCTGCTGGCCTTGTTTTCTAACGATAGACAGTTTTTATTCACTTTAAAAACATTTACTTCCGTGTTAAAATTGGTCAATTTAACTAAGACCATGGTCTTTTAACTGGAAAATGGATGTCAATGAACTCAGTTTTCAGACCACCTAATAGAAGACCATGGTCCTATAACTGGAAACAAAAACCTATTTAAAGACCATGGTCTTCTAACTATGGTGGTCTTATAAGCGGAAATCTCCGGTACCAGGAAATAAAAAATACGAAGCTGCTCAGAAGCGGTCAGATTGAAAAACAGATGCCATTTTCGTAATCAGCGGCAAAAACTGCATTAGGTAATATAAATTTAGATGGCTCTGTACCCTAGATGCGACTGAATTGAGTCACCTTTCAAACGAGCATGTTATAGCAAGAGCAGCCGTTTTCTTCCAAAATCATAAAAATGCCGATAACTTCAAAACTAGGCAACGTAGAGCAAAAACAGAGTTATTTTCGAAATCAGCAGCAAAAACTACATAAGAAAAACTGCGCCGCGGTTAATGGTCATACTAGCGAATAGTGCCACTCAAGAAATAGGGTTGGTCTCAACTGTGGACGCCAATTTCTCCCGATCCAGAGCGAATCTAGCTAAACTGAATGCATTTTCGTACTCAGCATACAAAATACAAAACTGCATATAACAGTATGCTAACCACTAAGCTTTGCAGAAAAAATTTTGTTTTCGAACACCTTTGAGAGGCCAAAACGCCCCCACTCCCCCAAACCGCACACTTTAGTGCGCTCATTTTGTTTGGCCAACTCATACCTAACTTTTGTTAAAACATTAGCTTGGCAGGGCCTTTGCATAAAAAGTTATAACGGGTTTTCGAAAAAAACCGAGTGGCATTTTGCGGAAATTTCGTAGTTTGCGGCGAATATCTCGGTAACCAGCTAAGATCTGGAAACGGAAGTACCAGAATCTGAAAGGCCATTGGAACAGCTACAAAACCATATGCGAGTCCGGATCTTAGCTTAAGAAACGAATGAAGGGTGACCGTTTGAATGGAGGGTGTCAGAGCTATTAAAATACGCCCGAAAATTGCTGCCGACCCAAATTTGAAAGGGTGTAGCTCCGGTTCTAGGGGGTTGCTGGTGGCCGGGCATGCACCGTTGGTCTTCGACTGTGCTCTATTTTAACAGATATAAATATCAGCCGGATCCGTGAGATGACCCTGCTTGCCCCCTCTCTTTGGCACCAAAGCTGACTTTCTCGCAAAATGCATCTTAAATGTTTGCAGCAACACTGAAGATCTGCTCACTCCGCACACTTGAAGCAGCAGGGCAGAAGCAGACATAGGGTAGCATTTCGGCTTAGGGGTCATAAATTTTTAAATCCTGGGGAGTTACAGCCGGCTGATGGGTGCTTGAAAGGATGGTAAGCAAACAAGTGCGATTTTTACTAAAATTTAGGTTTTTGTCCTACTTGCGATTAAAATAAGTTAAAATACAGCTATTCTGTCTGATCTCAGTTGTGCTTGTGTGTAATGAGGGTGGGCCATCGCCCTGAGGGGTCAACCTTTTCATTGCAGTGCTTCAGAAGGGCCACTCCTTAGCTTTCCTGCGATTAATTGATATCAGATCGCTGATTGCATCAGTGCTTGACTGACTGATAAGCAGCAAGAGCAGTCTGCTCTTTCAAATTCTCAGATTTTCCTGCACAACTATAATAAATGTCGATGTCGATATCGATATCGATCGATATTGAGCTGAAAATATCGATATCGAACACTAGCACCTGGTGCACAAAGTTGCCACCAAGAAAGGATGACAGACAGCCAGCCAGCGTTCAATGGTAACAAGCACCAGCAGCCAAACAGACGTAGATTGGACGGTGGAAGCTATGGGATACAAACAGACTACAGAGTACACAGCAACCTGGTAGACCTTGAGAGTGTTCCAGAACACTAACAGAGGTCCACTGGCAAACAAAGGGATTCCTAGCAGCAGCAACATCATGTCAGCCGCACTCAGAGCCAGCAGCAAGATGTTGAGCGAAACCACTCGGAAAGTAGCCTTCAAATAGACCAACACGCATAGAAAGTTGCCTGCTATGCCAAACAGGCAAATCAGAGTCAATATGACACTTGTACACAGGCCTACGTACCCATAGGAATAGTGGAGTAAGAGGGAGTCTGTAGAATTCATTTTCTTACTGCCGTTTGACCGAAGCAAAAGCTTTGCTTTGCTCAATTTCAGGAGCAGGCTTCTAGCACATAGGTGAGGGAAATGAAATATCTGAGTGGATGATGTCAAGCTTCCATCAACACTAATCACACCATGGATTAGTGTCGGTTGCTGTTAATAAAAATTGCGCTCTTAGCTCAGCACACGTTCACTGTAGCAGTATTGCGCAAACAATTAGACGAGATTGACCTACACTACCCCCAACCTCTTGTACCCCTCTGAAAGCAAAAAAATGACGTCGCTTTTTTTCACCTCCCCCTTTCAACTCCAAAAACGCCTGTACTCAAATAAGAAAAAAATTCCGCACAAACCTTACTGAAAACCAGGGATGGATATTTTTCCGAAAAAACCTCGGCCTGTTTTTTTCAGTTTTTTTCGGTTTTTTTTCTAAACCGCGGAAAAAACTCCAGCCCAAGTTCTGAGTATCCTAGCCTGGTTTTATGATTCCTAACGCTTTCTAGCGCCTTCCTGAGTCTTTTCAGAACAGAAATACCCGTCTTACATGGATATAAATCACGAAACAGGCACGAAACAGTCCCTGACAGGCTCCATAAATAAACGCAATATACAAATTTTCTTACAGCAGCTAGCCTTTTTGTTTTAAATTGCCAAATTTGGCATTTTCTGTTGTTTTTCTAACAGTTTTGAGTCAGATACCCCGAGGCTGGTTGAGACTTGCGTCGGGATAGCATCCGAAATGAAGAGAGATGTGTCTGCTTCTGCCCTGCTGCTTCAGGTATCAGATAGGTATCAGGTGGGTATTCCAAATCTACCTGATAATCAGGTACAGGTACAGGTATACCTGATCCACAGTATTGAGCATAGCACGCTGAACTGATCTAAAGCTTGGTCTGGCCTAATTAGACAGCAGACAGAGGTCTAGCCTGGAGCAGACCCTGATTAGACCTAGTTCGTAGTGACTACTAACTACAAACTGAAAGATTACTAACTACCTGACTTTTGGGAAAAATGAGACTACAATATTAACAATAACACAAACTAAATCCGCTGACTACAAATTGACCACTAACTACATATTTTTCGTCCCGAGTTTGTAGTCTCAAATCTTGAAGTCTGCACGGTTGTTTACAGTTACAGAGATAAAAAAAATGTCCCATCGCTTTTTCGGCCTTCACTCAAATGTTTCGTTCTCAGTCACTTTTTTACCGATTTGGCTCAAATTTTCAGCAAAAATTAACAACATGGTTGGCTAAATATTCTGCAAGTGTGGTGTCAAAATTCCGACTCATACTGGTTTTATGACCCGAAAACTAGGAATGAGGGTGGTCCACGCAAATTTAATTTTTTTCGGTAATACAAGGCCTGAAACTTGCAGGAATGATTGGTGTTGCTATTGGGCATAACATACTAAGCGGGCAGCCCTGTAGCTCAAAGGGCACTAAAATGGGGGAATTTCAAAAACATGACGAAATATGACTTTTCTTCGTAAAACCGGCAAAATTACGATTCTAAAGATTTTCAATTTTCAAAAAACGCTGCAGGGATGGTTACTATGGTGTGGAACAGAGCTTAAATATCAGGTTCATTTATTTGTCGAACTTCCTGCTACAATCTATGTTGATTAACAACAGATTCAGTGCTTTGATTCTAGAAGGTGCAGATTTCTTAACTATGGGATTTTCACTCATGTTTTTGAAATTCCCCCATTTTAGTGCCCTTTGAGCTACAGGGCTGCCCGCTTAGTATGTTATGCCCAATAGCAACACCAATCATTCCTGCAAGTTTCAGGACTGTACTCCTTGTATTACCGAAAAAAAATAAATTTGCGTGGACCACCCTCATTCCTAGTTTTCGGGTCATAAAACCAGTATGAGTCGGAATTTTGGCACTAAACTTGCAGAATATTTAGCCAACCATGTTGTTAATTTTTGCTGAAGATTTGAGCCAAATCGGTTAAGAAGTGACTGAGAACGAAACGTTTGAGTGAAGGCCGAAAAAGCGATGGGACATTTTTTTTATCTATGCTGTATTTTATGACAGTTTAAGTGAAAATTTTACAAAAATCGCGAAAATTTTCCATTAATCACAGAAATTGAAATTACAAACATTGCTTGGCATCTTGGTTCATTGATCATCAAATTTAGTTTAATTAGTTTAATTATAAGCGCATAGATAAATGACAACTATTAAAGTCCATGCCAAAATGATTGGCGGTGGCGGAAAAAAGCGATTTTCTCAAAAACTTTCTTCAAGACCCCCAACTTTTTTATATCAATCGATAGCAAATTACAAGTGCTACAAGGTGCGCACGTCAAATCTAAGGTTCCACGTACGTAGTTTTCTATGTGTTGTTCGGGAAAAACCAATTTTCGGCAAAATCAAGTTTTGATAGAAGAGTCAAATCGACAAGCGTACTCCAGATTCTTATTCTTCGTGCAATTGCGAGTTCGCTGATATACTGTATACATGTTTGGGGATTCTCAAATTAGTTTTCGGGAAAAATGCGTTTTTCGGAAGGGTGTGCGAGTCAAAAAATTGTCTGCGATCCGTTTTACTATGGAAAATCGCCCAACTTTTTTTCAAATTTGACCCAAACGGTATAAACGGCCTCAAAACCGGCTCATATTCACGAGTGAAACTTAATTTTGGTCCATAGAATCCATTTTTGCAGTTCGTTTGGCGCTAAGTAGTCGCGTTTTCCAGTTATTTTCATTTTAATTGTTTTTTTGCAAAATTTTGTCTGATTGGAGCTGCTACTGTGAGTCTCTTCAGATGTTGCTCAAAATATAACTCCTGAGGTAATTTTAGATGCTGAATTCATTTCTGTCACCTAGAACACCGTCAGGATACTGCAAACCTAGCTTTCGAGCACCCCCTATTTGGTATGATATTTTAGCAATCTGTCTTTGACATCTTTGCTTGTTAAAAGAACACTGATTAATGCTTACGCCATCACGTGACTACAGCCTCATGTCTAACGTTATAGAGAAGCAAATTCTTGCCCAAGGTATATCCTAATCTGCGCAAGTTTCGCTCTGAACAATCAAGTTTGACCGGCCATAATACTGCAACCTTTTAAGCTAGAACAGTAATCAAAGTATTATTAGAGTCATTGAAGACTCTAGAATCGATTTATGTGCTTATCTTATCATCCCAGTTATGAAGGAAGCTGATTTTATCTGTGGCGCAAATTAGTGTTCAGAGCGGAACTTGCGCAGATTAAGATATACCTTGGGAAAGAATTTGCTTCTCTATAGTAGTATGAACGTTTATTCAGACGATGTTCAGTCAACTAACATATTATCACGTGATGGCGTAAGCATTAATCAGTGTTCTTTTAACAAACAAAGATGTCAAAGACAGATTGCTAAAATATCATACCAAATAGATAGGGGATGCTCGAAACCTGGGTTTGCAGTAACCTGACGGTGTTCTAGGTGACAGAAATGAATTCAGCATTGAAAATTACTCCAGGAGTTACATTTTGAGCAACATCTGAAGAGACTCACAGTAGCTGCTCCAATGAAAACGCGACTACTTAGCGCCAAGCGGACTGCAGAAATGGATTCTAAGAACCAAAATTAAGTTTGACTCGTGAATATGAGCCGGTTTTGAGGCCGTCTATACCGTTTGGGTCAAATTTGAAAAATGTTGGGCAATTTTCCATAGTAAATCGGATCGCAGACAATTTTTTGACTGGCACACCTTTCCGAAAAACGCGTTTTTCCCGAAAACTAATTTGAGAATCCCCAAACATGTACAGTGGCGGCCAAAAGTTTGGACGCACCCCCGAAATTTTCAGTTTTCTGTTAATAACACTTGTTCTGTTTGCAGTTTGTGGATGAAGTTGCGTGCTAAATTTGTGCATAGTAGCCCTGCATACCCTGAAACCATATGGTGTTCGGCCCTCACGTTGCTGTAGTATGAATCCATTTTCCAAAGACCGCAGCAAAATGGGTGGACAAAAGTTTGGACGCACCGACGGATTTTTTTAAAAAACGGAGCAACCTGCAACAATAAAGAACAAGCAAGAATGAAACATGTATTTAGACGACTAGCACTTTGTTAGGAAGCCATAAGACTTGACCACAACTGCACAGCGCTTGGACATTGAGTTGACCAGTTCTGGCACACAGACTGGGGAATACAAATCCAAAATTCTGTGATGGCTGTCTCCAGATCGGACAGATCTAGGGCTGCTTTACTGATAACGTCTCTCTGGACATATCTCCACAAATTTTCGATTGGATTCAGGGTAGATGACTGAGCAGGCCGGTCCAAAACTGCGACTTTGTAGTTAGCGAACCACTGTTTAACTGACCTCGGTGTGTGTTCGGGGTCATTATCCCGTTGAAACAGCCAATTCAGCCTGAGCTTCTGTTCTACGTATGATAGCATGATGTCTACCAACATGTTGGTGTAGACGGTTTTATCCATGATCCTATGGATACAATAAATGGGCCCTAGGTCTTTCAATGGGAAAGAAGTCCACATCATAATGATACCGCCTCCCCACTTTACAATGCTCTGCACAGTCTGGTCGGAATTCTTCGCCCACAAACGGCTTGACATATAGCCGGCCATCGCTTCCGCACCGATTCCACTTCTTTTCGTCCCTCCAGAAAACCTTAGAACCAATCTACAATGGTCCAATGTAGGTGGGCCTTTGTCCACTGGAACCGTTTTTGCGGTCACAAAAGTTGATAGGTGTTTTTTCCTTGCGATGCAACAATTCAACCCTTTTCGCAGTAGAATTCGGTGCGGGGTTCATACAGAGATGCTTTGACCACACGCAACCTCGATTTGCTATGTTACCTTAAGAGCAGTCTTATACCGATCAACTAGGCATATCGTCACAGGGACCCATTCCTGCCATGTTGTATGCGATTTCGGTCGACTGGTTCGTTTCCGATTGACGTTTGAACCGGTTTCAGAGAAGACAACTAAGGCAGAACGAATTCCTATTTCCGGAACACCCGACTTGTCAGGCTATCTGAGATTAGAGAGACCACTCTGTCTGAGCTCAAGCACGAGAACCCTCTTTGGTTGAATAAGTTGGATGGACTGAGCCATCCTGCAATCTGCCGCTAAATTGCAATAAAAGGAAGACTAAATAGCAGCTACACATATTAACGGCCGCTAGGTTCACTACAAAACATCTGGAAAGCAAAAAATCAAGATAATCATAGGTGCGTCCAAACTTTTGTCCACCCATTTTGCTGCGGTCTTTGGAAAATGGATTCATACTACAGCAACGTGAGGGTGACCGAACACCATATGGTTACAGGTCATGCAGGGCTGCTATGCACAAACTTAGCACGCAACTTCATCCGCAAACTGCAAACAGAACAAGTGTTATTAACAGAAAGCTGAAAATTTTAGGGGTGCGTCCAAACTTTTGGCCGCCATTGTATATATCAGCGAACTCGCAATTGCATGTAGAATAAGAATCTGGAGTCCGCTTGTCGATTTGATTCTCCTATAAAAACTTGATTTTGCCGAAAATTGGTTTTTCCCGAACAACACATACAAAACTACGTGGAACCTTTGATCATCTTGCGCATCTTGTAGCACCCGTAATTTACTATCGATTGATATAAAAAAGTTGGGGGTCTTGAAGAAAGTTTTTGAGAAAATCGCTTTTTTCCGCCACCGCCAATCATTTTGGCATGGACTTTAGAGATCATCCAATGATTAAGGCTAGATTGTCCACCACCATACAACAGTAACAGAGAGGGCGGTCTGGCCCCACACGAAAGAGCCAGGCCTTCAATCGGGGACCTCAGAGACGATTTTTTCGGGCGTGTATGATTACAATTGATATCTAATAGCGGTCTAATTGGAAATAAAATCAAATCTGAACGGCGCCATATACATAAACGGTTTCAGTTTGTAGTCATTTCTAATCCTCCCACCGAGCCCGAACGACGAATTTCTAATCGGAACGCCCTCATCGGATTAGCGAGTCACAATTTCGTCAAACAATCAAATTAGCTCGACAAGAATTAGCCAAAAGTTAGATGGTCTGCTCGAAGGGGTTATCTTGAATTCGATCTACTGGATTAAGAAATTTTATTTCAGCAGAACACACACAACACACAGAATAAATATAAAATGAAAAAATGACTGTTTCTAAAATGAAAAACCAAAAAAATCAACCAAAACCAAAGTACTGCTCTCTGACAGGGAAAATACTGTGAAGAACATTGCGCAAACGGAGCGGAAACTCTTGACGAGCCTGTCGAGCTTTCTTAATGTCCGCCGGACCGGTTGCCCTTGGAAACAACAACCTGTCACCGACCACAGGTACGGCAAGACAGAGAAGAACGCAATAGAGCAACGAGATGAAACTCATCTTCTCTATCTAATCAAACGCTGACCTGATCAAATAAATCTCCACTTAATTAACTGGCAGGATTGTCACGCAAAAGCATGGACTAGAATTCAGTAGAGTTATTAACTTCAGCACGACAAACCAGAAGACGCGAGTGAAGGGGCGAACTGTGTTGCGAAGAAAACTGCACAGGCAGTAATTGAGAGCTGACGAGTTTGCGATTGGTGAGTGAGGAGGAGTCGTGAGCTTCCAAGCTGACTCGCAGGCCCAGAAGCAGTCTAAGAGAGCGGTTGAAGCGACTGCAGAAGTTGGCGTAGAAGAGAATGCCGCTGGCTGAGTTCAGAAGGCCCAATGCGTTGTTCAGGTCCGAAAGCACAAAACCGAACTCAGAAATCAACAGTGAAGACTGCACCGTTTCCAGCAGCTGCAGTAGAAAGGACAGACTGTAGCAGCAGATGAACACTGAAAAGTAGTAGTCATTCAAAGTCATAGTTTTTTACTTTTGTGAGATCGCAGTCACTCAGACACGTAGTCAAAGTCAAAGTTTGACTACCTTCGTTATCATAAATACTTGGTCAAACGAAGACCAGGTAGTCAAACCGTTTGACTATTATGACTACGTTTTGTTATAAGAGGCAGGCTTTTCAAGCTTATTTTAATTCTTTTTGTTATTTGCAACAAAAATATATTACAAACTTGAAAATTTTTAAGCACTGTAGAACACCAAACAAACTTTTCTCTAAAACTGTGAAACAATAAAGGGAAAAAAGGTTTACTACAACGCACATGAACACCGGACAGACCAGTAAAGAACCCATAAAGAACCCATAAAGAAAGGGCCACATGCGAGGCAATCAGCGGGGAAGGGTCAGTCAGTGAATCTCTGCTAGAAAGGGAAGGGTCAGTCAGTGAATCTCTGCTAGAAAGGGAAGGGTCAGTCAGTGAATCTCTGCTAGATGCAAGTTCTACAGTTCCACTAAATCAGGAGTAAAATTATGAGATACAGTAGAGTAGAATACATTTTTTAGTTAGAGAAAAGTCAAAACTTTTCTTGGCTTCACACACAAACGGCGTTTTATTCTATTTTAAGGCCCTTTTTGTCTAGCATGTTGTTTTTGTTTTACAATGAAAAGTTTGGAGAGAAAAGAACGATTCTGTGATACTTTTTAGTGGTTAACTACAGTTTATTTCAGAGCAAACGATTTATTGATTTGGTCACAAGCTTTTCTGGCTGACGTTTTGTGACTGAAACATGATAAATCGCTGAAAATGTCAATTTGTCTGTGTTTCTAAAAGTAGTTAAAGTAGTTAAACCAGTGCTTATCATAGTCAAATTTGACTACTTGTATTGTACTCAAACAAAAGACCCCTAGCTAGACCCTAGACCCCCTAGTCATATAGTCAAACGTAAATTTTGGTATTGTAACTGAAAACTACTCAATTGTCCACTACATTGTCTGTACGCAAATTCCGTACGTTACGTATATTTTCGATCGAAGCCAGATTACACCTGTTTACACAGGGCAGCAAGCAAGCCACGCCACAGATACTGTACATAGTGAAAAGTTTGGCCAACCAACCCGCTCCCTCAATTGATGACTGTTTTTACAGAGAAAGAAAAAAGACTGACTCACTCAAAACGACATAAAGCAACATGGTAGTAGTGGATTTGGCTTCCTTTGTTTTTTGACTGGAGATGTGTTTTCTCTGATGGGTAGCACTTCTAAGCGCTTTAATCACTCTCCAATTAAGAAGCACCAACACAAGCAAAGGTAGGCCGTAGCTGAGCAGCAACCAACTTACAGTGGAGTACCAGAGAAAATACGCAGGGGACCGCCCGTCAATCAACGACACATTCGAACTGATTTCGAATTCAAACAACCGGCTGCAATTGTAGAGCAATGATGAAACGCAAACCGTAGCTATGCAGAGCAGTGTGCGGCGCCTAAAACTCGCTTTTTTCTATATCACCAAAACTCTCTAGGTTTCTGTTGTTTGTGTATACACATCATTTACCATAGACAAAAATACACATAAACATACACATTGAAAATTCCGATAGACATTACCATACACAAACAGTACTCAAAATGCGTATTTTTGTTTATGTGTATTTTATCGGCAAAAATCGTTAAAGTATGCAAGACAATTCAAAAATTTTGTATTTTTACAGTGCTAATTGTGAATAGATGTCCTCACAAAGCCTAAAAATGGCTCTAAGTAACTCAATTTCAAAGATATCCTAGTAATCAAACATCATTTTAATATTCTAGTTATTTTAATAGAAAAATGATATAAATTTGCTATTTCAGCTTGAGTTTTTTCCGCGATTTATGCTTTTTTCCGACCCTCAGGAAAAAACCGGTTTTTTTTGCGGAGAAAACACCTCACATCCCCTCCTGGTGTAGCGTACATACAGTAGTCGCCAAAAAACTGCACGAAGAAATGTCAATTCTGCTGATTGGCTATACCGAACCCATACCGGAAAATGGGTATTTTTGGGAATATCTACCCAATAAATACCTACCGATTCCAGGTATTTTAGTAAATACCGATACCCGGTATACCGATTATTTTGGGAATACCCAGGTATTTGGGAATCGGTATTTTTTGTCCAGCTTAGTGCACTTTTTATCGAAAATTCTGTATGATCACAATGTTTTCTTTGTAATTTTGGGGCATGCAGAAACACATTCTATTACGATTTCCTTTCAAAATATCGAATTTGAATGATTTATAGTCCCCTGTCCCAAACTTGTTTGTCGTTAGAAGCGTTGGTCTAGTTTTGGCTTGACGCGGTCTCACCGCGCCTGTGCACACATTCGCACGTTAGCAGACAAACAGTGCCAGCACCTGTGATTTGGCTTCCTAATTAAAGCTAAACTCCCGCTAACTGCTGCCATCGCGTTACCGCTTGTCTATACAGGCTGGCCGAGGCTGGCCGACTCGGCAGCGGAACGCCGCGCGCTGATTGGCTGAGCGAAAAGGCACAGCCACCCTGAATTATTTAGGAGAGGGGCAAGTTTAAAATCGCTAGGTGACCGTTTATTCGTTCATCCATAGTTGGTGGTTTGGCTGGTGGTGCGCCATGTTCTACGGGCTTTGGTCACTTTTTCTACTCACGTCTAGCCCTACCGAAACCGAAGGTATTTCTTGATATGCTAGCTGCCGGTTCAACATCTCATACCGTACATTCAATCATTCTGTTTGTGGTCCAAGTTGAGACCTAACTAGAGATGCAACTGTAATCCAGTATTATCCAGTACATACTTTTTGCCACAAAACACAATCCGGTATATTTTGGATACTGGATACAGGATAGCCAAAAATCGCATTTTTATGAGAATTGCTCTAGTTTTCGAGCGTGCTTTTGGTTTCGCAAGCAGATTAGCGTGGTTTTTGGGCTTAACAGCAGGCTATAATCTGGAAAATTTAGCTGATCAAATGGGATATCAGTCATATACTGCCTTGAAAGCGTCAAAAACTTCAATTCTAGCCTGAAATTGCTGCATTTCTTTAAAACCTGATCATCATTACTATCCGGTATCATCCGCTAACCGGTATTCTGAAAAATTCCCAGGTATACGGTATCCAGTATTTTTCTTTACGGTTGCATCTTTAGGCCTAACGCCTGCCGTATGTAGTTAACGAGTTTCTCTTTGTATCCTCTAAGGTTTAAAGCGATCCAAAGTGCGGTTCGATTATGCCTTAGGGATGCCCATTTTGCAGCCAGCGTATCGTCCTTACCAGCCCTGCCAAATCCTAGCTTCCTGGTTGAGGCTTGAGCTGCTTTTGTCCTTCTAGTTGCTACGGGACCCCACAACGTTGACGTCAATGGTTGCTACAGCCATTCCAGTTGCTAAGTTCAACTCCAGTTGCTTGGCACCGACAGATGCCGACCTCTGGCCTTAAATTTTCTCCAATGCAGTAAATCATGAAGAGTGGCTTTAGCTACAGCTCCAGTCAGTACCAATTCAAAATTAGAGTTTTACATGGTTTATTTACGGTGCCCTTACAAGGAAGGTATTATTAATGGGGCACCACTCTACTCTAGCTCTATATGAAGGGAATCTATTGGAAACCCTGCTTGTTTAAATCAAGTTCGGTTTGTGTCGGTATAGTTTAGTATAATTATAGTATATTTCATGGAAATTTGCCAGATCGACAAAACATGCCCATCTGCTCCACATAGCAAATTGTTCTACCGACGCGGTCTCACGGCGCCTGTCCTGTGCACACATTCACACGTTAGCGACAAACAGCGCCAGCAACCTGTGATTTGGCTTCATAATTAGAGCTAAACGCCCGCTAACTGCTGCTATCCTTTATCTACCGCTTGGATGGCGGAGACTGGCCGACTCGGCAGCGAAGCGCCGCGCGCTGATTGGCTGAGCGAAAAGGCCTAGCCACCGTGAATTATTTAGGAGAGCCGCAAGTTTTAAAATCGCTAGACGACCCAACACTTGTTCATCATTTCATTAGTTGGAGGTTTGGCTGGTGGTGCGCCATGCTCTACCGGCTTTGGTCACTTTTTCTACTCATGTCTGCCCCTACCAAAACCGAAGGTATTTCTTGATATGCTAGCTACTGGTTCAACATAGGATACCAAATGATACCATAAATCTATTTGTGGTCCAAGTTGAGACCTAACTAGAGATACAACCGTAATCCAGTATTATCCAGTACATACTGGACGATCCGGTACTTTTTGCCACGAAACACTATCTGGTATATTTCGGATACTGGATACCGGATAGCCAAAAATCGCATTTTCATGAGAATTGCTCTAGTTTTCGAGCGTACTTTTGGCTTTGCATGAAGATTAGCGTGATTTTTTTACTTAACAGCAACCTATAATCTGGAAAATTTAGCTGATCCAATGGGATATCAGTCATATCCTGCCTTGAAAGCGTCAAAAACTTCAATGCTATTCTGAAAATTACTGTATTTCTTTAAAACCTGATTATCATTACTATCCTGTATCATCCGCTAACCGGTATTCTGAAAAATTGCCAGGTATACGGCATCCAGTATTTTTCTTTATGGTTGCATCTTTAGGCCTAACGCCTGCCGTATGTATTTCAGGTATTTCTCATTGTATCCTCTAAGACCCATCCAAAGTGGTTCGATTATGCGTTAGGGATGCCCATTTTGCAGCCAGCATATCGCCCTTACCAGCCCTGCCAAGTCCTAGCTTCCTGGTTGAGACTTCAGCTGCTTTTGTCCTTCTCGTTGCTATGGGACCCCAAATCGTTGACGTCAATGGTTGCTACGGCCATTCCAGTTGCTAAGTTCAACTCCAGTTGGGAGGCACCGACAGATGCCGACCTCTGGCCTTAAATTTTCTCCATGCAGTAAACCTTGAAGAGTGGCTTTAGCTACAGCTCCAGTTAGTACCAATTCAAAATTATAGTTTTACATGGTATATTTACGGTGCCGTCCCATTACAAGGAAGGTATTATTACTGGAGCACCACTCTACTCTAGCTCTATACGAAGGGACTCTATCGGAAGTTTCGTTCGTTTCAATCAAAATCGGTTTTCAACACGAATTTGTTGAGTAGATAAGGTACTGTAGCATGACAATTAACGGTCTGACTGGGATTAAAGTAAAGGTATTGCCGCGATGTCGTCTAGTGAATTATGCAAGAAGACTTCCCCTTGGTCAGGCGGCTGGTCTGTTTAATGGAAAGAAGGGTGAAAAAGTTAGGTACGTGCAAGAGCGTAGCTGGTAATCGAACCCAGCACCTTTGGATTTCCGGTCCAATGCACTAACCACTATGCTACACGCCTGCCAGACCAATGCCGTTTACTAGTGTTGTGCTGAACGAAAATTTTCTGAATTTAGTTAATGAAAGTTAGTTAAAACTTTCCAAATTTGAATTTAGTAAAAGTTAGTAACTAAATTCCCTCTCTGGTCCACAAAGCATGCCGCGTTGGAGAAGAAGATCGTAGAAGATCTTCGTCAGAAGCTGTCTAAGAAACCAATGATGCCGGGAGCCCTCTGGCATATGGGGCACCGGCAGCCGTCGGGAGCTGTCAGAATCATGGCATCAACACGCCGGGTGCTCTCCTGGGGACCGGCACCCAGACCCAGCAGCATGGCTAGGTGTAGCTGGCGGTGTAGGAAGGGCAACGTCCGAGATGACAAATCACAGGGGCTGTGTCGCGAAATGGACCACTAGTCGATCGTAGGCCGTAAGGCTCACCGCACATAGGATCGGATCAGAGACATCTATGGCCAAAGCTCTTATCTTTAACACTATAACTAAACTGAATGTTACTAAACTAATAAACTAAGTAACTCGATTTTTACTTAGTAATTTCCTGATAGTGAGTTTAGTTTGAGTTGAGTTCAGTTAAGCAAAACGTGAGTTTAGTTAGTAAAAGTTAGTAAGTTACTAACTAACTAATGTTTTTACTCAGTAAATAACTAACTAAATTCAACCGGCACAACACTGCTTTGGCTAGACTAACTTAAGTCTAGCCTCAGGTCGGAAGCTAAGCGAATGCTTAAATTAAATCCTGATTCTAAATCTGAACCTAAAACCATGCACAGGGGTAAATCTAAATCGGTAATTACAGTGTGGGCGGTACTGTGTGAGTAGGAATATAATCACAGAAAGTTGTAGGACTAACTCAGAAATATCGTTTGGAAGCTGAAAACAGGCGCGAAGCCAACTCTGCAGACATTCTGAGAACAGCCAGTATCAGTCATGTGCTCAGTTGCGCGCAGGAGTGCCACGAGCATCTTGAGTGTTTTGGATTTGCCTACAAAGGAGACACATCAGACTGCAGAATGTACAAGAAAATGGATGAGATGCAGACCCAGGAAGCGACAGGATATGAAATATTCAAAAAAATCGACTGTAAGTAGCGCAACTGTTCTTATTGTAACTGTCTTTGCCCAACAACAGAGGTCATAGCATAGAAGCTTGCAGATTTTGGTGAGTGTAGGACAGATGAGCAGTGCAGTACCGGTGCACAATGCCAGCAAGATGTGACCAAGTGCAACTGTAGTTTCGCCCTTCTTGACTACGAGTGCAACAAAGGTTGTGTTTGTTTGATTGCTTAGCATACATATTCCTCTGCTTATTCTTAGATAATATCATCGTAATTGGCACTGACAAGCAGAACTTTGAAGGAGAGATTTCACTATACAACACCGAAAATCATTTGAGCAAAATCGTCACAACCATAATGCCGTTCCAACGGGCTCATTTTGCGTCGGCCTTTTTCGCTCCAGACCTTCTAGTCATTGTGACTGGTTTCAAGAACGGCGCCCACGTTGCTGATGTCGACCTGATCAGTCTGACCAGTGGTCAGTTGACTACCGGGCCCCCGCTCCCAACAGGCAGTAGACATTGGCTCGGCTCAGTGCAACTAAATGATTGTCTGTACATATGCGGAGGGAACAACGGCCCAGACATTGTGACCACCTGCAACAAGCTCTGCCTAAACAGAACCACTGGTACCATGGCTTGGCACCCTGTAGCAGACCTGAGCCCTGCTCGTAAACTGCACAGGATGGCTGTTCTCAACGGCTACATCTACAGTGTGGGAGGTCAAACGTCAGCTGGCTGTATAACCGATGTGCACCGCTACGACCCCAAAACTAATATTTGGCAACAGAAAACCGGTTTGCAAACTGCCCGAAATCTGGCTGAGGTGGTTAGTTTCGGCAACAGTCTCATTGCTTGCGGTGGTTCCGACTGCGCAGCTCAAGTGCCTATCTGTGAGAAATATGATCCCCTCCTAGATGCCTGGTCTGCGTTTGCTTCGATGAATCGCGGTAAAGAGTTTTTCACACTGCTCAACGCTGGCGGAAAATTGCATGCGATTGGTGGAAATAATAATCAAGAGGAAGGCAGTGGAAATACTGACTCGCAGTTTGCGGTAGACGTCTACGACCCTATCAATAACCAGTGGGTGGAGCACAAGAATCTCAGTGTGGCTCGTAGTGGACATGCCAGCTTTCTGCTTTAAGCATCTACATATGGACAGTATAGATAAAAATGTCCACCTAATTTTTCGATTTATTCATCAAACGGTTCATGCTCGGCCAGTTCTTCATCGATTTGGCTAATTCTTCAGCAAACATTAACAAGAGAACTGGCTACAAATGTGCAGGTTTGGTGCAAAAAAATTCTAAATTCTGCTGGTTTTAAGAGCCGTATGCTATGAATCAGGGTGGTCCATGGAAATTATAATTTGTTTGCTAAAATCAAAGAGTACCGGTCCGAAACTCACAGCAATCATTTGTATTGCCGCTTCGCTGGGCGGCCGTACTGTCGCGGTGGCACGAGTTAGGACTTTTATTAGTCAACAACCACAGGCATAACGGCGAGCAAGACTAACACACTGACGGCGCCTATCTCGGCCGGTCCAGACCAATACGTGTGACCCTGCACAGTCCGTAACACAAATTAGAATACAATGGGCACTCACACATAAAACCGGTACCATCTCAATCATACGCATTCACACACGACACCACCCCCTTTCTGAAAAAAGGAGAGTGCACCAGCAGAATAAAGTGGCATACTACACACACAACGATCACAGATCATGTATTTTTCGTATACACGTCTTCTACCGGTCTTCTGTTGTGGTGGATGTGGAATGGCTGGTGGATTCTTTGCGAGTCGACTGGCGCCATGGGTACAGTGGCAAATTGGTAACAATGTTGACAGGAACATGCGCTCTGAAGGCACTCAGAAAGGTTGACCACAATTTGCCAACAGTTCCTCATGTGTGGTGATGTAGCAATAGCAGTGTACAGGATGGATGCTATGTGACACATGTACGCGCCGATGTTGTCACAGCTGCACAAGCTGTGGTACCCAAGGTCTGTGTTGGTGAGAAGTGATGTGCAGTGGCTTTGACCCTGAGGCGTAGACATCACCGGCGGTTCAGCTTGCACCATTGATCCACAGACTCGCTGACTTAACTTCTGCCTTTTACAGCGTGATGAAGCGTTTGTCAGATGGTTGGAACCACTTCGGCAGCAGAATTTGGCATAGTGCCAGCACTCCATTGACTGACTTGACGTTAGCAGATTGCTAAGTAGAAACACTGCTTGTTGTTGAGCCAGGTTGCAATGATGATGGATCATGCTAGGATGGTTGCTGTTCTGGATCTTGCGTTTCTGACTCACAGCACTAGTGTTCACATTACCACTGATTCTTCTTCCACTGGCCGGTTGCTTCGGCTGTACCTGGCGGTTGACGTGTAAGCAGTCAAGTTTGCGGAATAGGTAGTCAGTGGGTGCAGTCATCAGGTCAGGAAAAGGTGACCGAGTGAGCGGCTCTAATCCTGACGTGTCTTCCTGACTATCCACAATCACATACTGACTGGGCGGACTCAAAGCTCAAAGGAGTCGTAAAATTAGTGACCCTACTCCATTGACCGAAAACATTATAATTTCTGTGGCCCACCCTGATTGTTAGGTAGTTTTCGGCTCATAAAACCTGTATGAGTTAGAATTTTGGCACCAATCTTACAAAATATGCAGCCAGTTCTCTTGTTATTTTTGACGAAAATTAGAACCAAATCTATAAAGAACCGATTGAGAACAAACCGTTTGAATAAGGGGCCGTCCATAAACGATGTCGTTCCAGAGTTGGAGGGGGGTCGGCTGAAATGCGACGATAGACGACGCATCAGGAGGGGGAGGAGGTTAGCTAAAAACGACGACGCTTTTTTCGGAATTTTTGGGAATCTTGATGTGTTATTTTCAATTTTTGTACATTCTGGGAAAGGTTCTAAATATAGAAAAGGTTCCCAGAGTGGTTAGTACTGATTTATTCAATTGATTATGCAGTATGGCAACAAGAAAACATGACACTACTGTATGTATATGTAGCATTTTTATCGAGGGGGGTAAATGGAAAACGACGTTGGCTTAGGGGACGGGGTCCGAAGAAATGACGCAAGGGGATTTGGGGGAGGGGCGGCCGAAAAATCGTGATTTTGGGACGACGTCGTTTACGGACGGCCCCTAAAGGTCCAAACAGGTGGTAGACATTTCTTATCTTTTCTGTATAAGGACTGCTCGTGTTCACTGCTGATACGACCTTCACCTGTTCAAAGGTATGTACAGTATGCGTCCACAAATTTTGTGCCAAAAAGACAACATAGGGCATACACGCTGTCTTTCGGCATCTTAACGAATAAGTTTGTACCCCACATATACTTCAGTTTTTATTAATTGCCTTTATCAAGTCTATTCTTTTTTCAAATCCTTTCTGAAGTCCATTTCAAAACGATTGGCGGTGGCGGAAAAAACCTATTTTCTCGAAAACTTTCATCAAGACCCCTAACTTTTATATGTCAATCGAAAGCAAATTACCAGGGCTATAAAGATGCGAATTTCAAATCAAAGTTTAGAACGTTTTTCCGGAAAAACCGTTTTTTGGGAAAATCAACGTTCTATACAAACGTCAAATCGCAAAGTGGACTCAAGGGTCCAGATTCTTATTCCTTATGCAGTTGCAAGTTTGCTTATATCAGGGCTGTTGTGTTGGTTGTTTTCCTCGGTTTTTTTCGGTTTTTTTCTGGAAAAAACCGAAAATGCGGGAAAAAAACTCAAGCAAGTTTTAAAGCGAATAGGCAAAATAACTGATTAAATTCGCTGCAAATGCTTTGAATTTACGTTAGTAGAAGCCTTACAAGCATTTTCCTGGCATAACTTAGCTGTTTTTGGCAAAAAATACCGGTACCATTTTCAGGCAACTTTTATTATTGTTTTTTTTGTTGTTTTAAAATAAAATTACTACTCTAAAAGATGAAATTAGTGTATTTCGAAATAAAACTCGCGCTATTACGTTGACTTCTGCAATAAAAAGCGATTGTAAAAAATTTTTCTGTCATCTCGGAAAATAACTTTTGGAAAAAAACCGGAAAAAACTGGAAAAAAACGAAAAGAAACCGGCTTGAGTTTTTTCCGGAAACTGAGGCCGCCTATAACGTTTCGGTCAAATGTGAAAAATGTTGGACAATTTTCCATAGTAAAACGGATTGCAGTCAATTTTTTGACACGCACACCCTTTCGAAAATGCATTTTCCCCCAAACCAAGTGAAGAATTGCCAAACTTGAATATATCAGCAAACTCACAACTGCATAAGGAATAAGAATCTGGAGTCCGCTTTGCGATTTGACGTTCCTAAATGAAGGTGATTTTCCCAAAAAACACATTCTAAACTTGGTAGAACTTTTGATTTGATATTCTGCATCTATTCTGCTTATGTATCCCTGGCATTCATTTAGTTTTTGGAATCTCAAATTGTCCCTCCAGTGTTGATCTCATGCGCCCCAGTGGCCATGAGCGTGCTGTGATAGCATAATCCTGCTTTTGATTTTGCAGTACACACCAGTTACTTCCATTTCTAATGATTGTCTCATTCTAGTTTATTCTCTTTCGGATCTAAGCAACTATCTGCCGCCCGTCTCTACTCAGTAACCACTGCTTTCGATCCTCTGGCCTTTCTATGCGCGGAACTACTTTGTGCAAGTATGTCAGAAGCTGTTGTCCAAGATGTTCATCTCATCCTACCTACGTACCTTCATCTGCATTCACCACGGCGGCCCCTACCGTTTCACTGTCGGTTTTGAACGTTCGCAGTCCTTTTTCATGTAATTCTGTCACTGTAAGACGATAGAGTTGGTCTGGTTTACCTATTAGCCCTAGTATGTATATCCGGCTTAGTACTACTCACCAGCCAAGCCACTCCACTTGGAGTTGGTGGAGTGCAGAGGGCTTTTTCCCCAATTTTCTTCCTTTAACCTTATCCATTTCCTTCACTCCTCCACTTCACCCCTGCGTTTTTCTGCCCTCTGACTGCTAAGGCCGCTTTTCTTCTCTATTACGCTGCTTCTTTTCGTGTACTGTAGTTTGTTTATTTGGCATTGTGCAACATTTTTGGTAATCAATTCTGCAGTGCCGTTTGTTCTGAATCTTGTTCTGATTTCTACAGTATGGAATCACTGTGCATACATGTAACAGGGGGGCTGCCTCCACCCTACCTAGGCCAGACACCCCAGATGGCCCCCGAGACGATTTTTCTGACCCCTCCAAGTCAAACTTACCACCTACCCGAGGCTTTAATCAGCCTCAGGAGGTCTCTAACAGGCAAGTCACTCAGCTCCTGGGTGGTCAAGTCAAATACCTTCGCCCCAGGATCCTATGCCTATGCCCAGCCAATGCGTCACATTGTGTGACCAAGTGTTCAGGAGTTTCCTCCTCCTCTAAGCAGAAGGAGCATGTTGGATCATCCACCAGGCCCATAATGCTAAGATGTTTAGGCAACTATTTATTTGGGCAAGTTTTTGCGATTTTTTAAAATTTTTTTACAATACAACAATACATGGGCCTGGGGTAAGGGGGTTTACCCCTCCCCCTCGCCAGCCCATACCCCCTCGGCCGGCCATCCCCCGCTCGTCCACCCCCTTCCTGGAAAGAGAAATTTTTCGCTTATTTAAGTCAAAATAGGCGTTTTTTTACTTTTTTGGGGACCCTCCAAAGTCTCCAGGCCCCCTCCGGATTTTTCCAGTCCATGTAAGCCAAAATCGCCTGTAAAACAGCTCTTTTTAGCTGTATTTGAGCCCAAATTAGCGATTTTTGACAATTTTTAGCCGAAAAAGTTAGCCGCTTTTAGTGCCCAACCCCCTCCCTAGAATTTGGGCTCAGACCCGGCGCCAGACCTAGACCTATTTTGTAGTGACTACTAACTACTAACCACTAACTACTAATTTTTGGCGTTTTATGACGTCATCAAGACTACAAATTGACTATGACTACATATTCAGATTTTGTGACTACAAATTGACTATGAAATACTCTTTGAATTTGTGAATTAGTAGTCAGCAAATTCTGCAATTTTTGCGTCTTGTGATACACATTATCCGGTTTAGAAACAAATAAACTGTTTCATTTTATCTGTGCATTTTTTAACTGTGCTTTTTCACTAACTTTAACAACTTTTTTGTCATTCAAAAGTAGTTTTCCTCGTTCCTTTTTTGAATATTTATTGACTTTCTGACTGTTTGTAGACAGGTTAAAAGTTCATCTTATTTGTTTCTTGGCAAAACAAAATATAGTATAAGCAGAATAATAAGGAAAAATATATTTTGAAGTTGTAAACAAGAAAGCCGTGTATTTTGAAGCTAATCCTTAATTTAAAACTTTTGCAGTAGAAAATAACGTGCATATTGGTATCACATTATGTAGAAAAATAGATGTTAGTGTTTAAATTTTACTTACTTTGTTTACTATTTTAGATTATAAGCTTTTTGTTTTATATGCTAAACCTGAAACTTTAGTAATTTTATTCAAAATTTTGCTGACTACAAATTGACTACTAACTACGACTACATATTCAAAATCGAGATTTTTTGAGACTACTAACTAAGATTACTAATTATTTTTGGGGATTTTTAGAGACTACTAACTACGACTACAATTTAAAATTTGCAAAAGAAATAGGTCGTCAGCCCCCCCCAGGGCCCTCAGACCTCCCCCCCCTATGAGAAGGGAAAAAAAAGGGGTGGGTGTTTTTATGAGAAAGTATAAAAAAAAAAAAAACGATTTTTAAAAAACCCCCGGGAGGGGGGGGCCATGAAAAAAGAGGGGGTGGGGGATGTGGCTTGGGCTAGATGCGCGCCCTTCGCGTAAAGTAGTGCCACAGCCCCACCCCCGCATTCTTACCCAAAGCCCCCCACTCTCGGGCGCTCTACGCAAGGGGTCAGTCAGTCAACTGATCGCCTGACGAAACTTCGAAGGAAGGTCGACGTTCCTTCGACGATTCTTCGTGCAGTTTCTTTGGCGACTACTGTATGTTGGTGCATGATTTAAACTATTCAATGCTATAGTAGACGAAGCGTTTTCCAGCAAGAAATACTATGGATATTTGTCTTGGCCGAAAAACCTTCGTCATACTTCCAGTTCTTCTGTACTTTTAGCAAAATCGCGGTAAATACTGCAGCTCAAGTTCCTGTGTATCCTAGTCTCCTCTTACTCATCCCAGTGCTTCCTAACGCCCTGTGGCTTTTAACCTTTCTTAACAAACCTCCTTAAATTTCGTATCCGATTTCCGCCATCCATTATCGGATATCAGGCCAAAATATCGGAGAGAACTATCGGAATCTTTAAACATTAAACTTTTCCAACTATCGGAGAAAAATTTTGGCCATTCCGATAAATTATCGGCGGCCGTGACAAAAAGAAGACCCCTCCTGTACATAGGAGCAGGTATGTTACAAAGGGTTAAAACAAAAATCGCGTTTACGAAAATACACTTAGAAACTGTTTGTGTTCGAAAAACACCTCTCACAGACTAACAATAAGAGCATCCCTGAGTCCTTACCTAGTGCACAAAGTAGTGACCAAGAACGGATGACAAACAGCCAACCAGCGTTCGGTGGTAATGACAATCAGCAGCCAGATGGATACACACTGGCAACTGATTGCGAATGGATACAAATAAGCCGTAGCGTAGACCACCGTATAGTAGACAGTGATAGTGTTCCAAAACAGTAAGAGCGGTCCGCTGGCAAAGAGCGGAACAGCCAGCAGCAGAAGAAACAAATCGGCCGCGCTCAGCGCTACCAACAGAGTGTTGAGAGAGTTTGCTCGGAAGGGCGGCCTCGAAAAGATCAGAATAGACAAAAGATTTCCAGCTATGCCCGATGTGCAAATCAGTAGCAGAAGAACGCTACTGCCCAGACCTAGGTAGCTGCTAATCGACATGGCAGAATTTTTGAGAACCTGCTCTGACTGACAAGCCGCACGCAGACGGCGCAATTAGCTGACACTGCCAGCAGTTATTGAAGTTTGTAATGACTCCTGTGTATTAAATTAGGTACACATGATCACAGACAAAACACTGCTTCGCAATCTGCGTCAGCAGAATCATTATAGCGACTAGTATGAGAAGGAGAAAGGTTGATCAACTGCAATTCAATAATCCGCGGCAGAAAACAAGTTTTTTTCTTGGCAAACCTAAAATCTCTAATGGCAACCAAGCGTGATAGTCAATCTAGACCGATGCCTAAGCATAAGCCTACTATATCTCACCCCTCACGCAGTTGCTGCTTAGATTTAGGCTTAAGCTTGTGTTAGGCTTAAAGGCTTAACAGGCGTTTATACGCCTACTGGGCGCCATTCTTTCGACGACGATGAAGTTCCTGATGGAGTTCGTATTCAGTTTGCTTCAGCGTTAGGTCCGGGCGGCAAAAGGACTTCGAACCAGAAAAGTCGGGCTTACCGGCAATAGCAGAACAAAAGCCAGCAAGAAACTGGCTGCGTGCGTCGAGCTGGTCAGAGTGAAAGAAGACTTTGACAAGGCTTTTGTTCAGATTACGACCAGCGCGAAAGACACGATAAATGGACGTGTTGTTGATGTTCAGCTTGTTGCAGACCAGTTGGACACAGGCATGGTCGTGGGTTTCGGTTTCCTCTCGACTCAGCACGCTTTTAGCAGGAAAGCCAACGACCACCAAATTAGCGCGCTTTTCTCGACGCAGAGCATTTTCTTTGACTGCCTTTGTAACAGCGTCAATTAGATTAGTGAACTGTTCGTCGGACAGGGTCAGCGGGGGAGCAGTAGCAGTCATTTGTTGTGCGCGCAGCTGAGCGTTTTCTTGTTCACGCAGAAGCAGACGCGACTCTATGTAGATCAGCTAGTCGGCAATTTACTCCGGCACATCCATCCATCCAACAGTCATCCTTTTCGGAACAGAAGGAGGAGTTACTTCAGGAGCAGAACGTTTCTTGCGCTTCGACTTTCCACTCATGCGTAGGGTTTAGGCAAGTAAAAAGAGCGGCCAGTGTACATAACGTCTTGTAGTTCATAGGGCACCAACATTGAGGATTTTCAAAAACACGGCTAAATCTGATTTTTCTTCGTAAAACCAGTAAAATGACTTACTGAAGATTTTCGGTTTTGCAAAAACAGTGAGGCAGGTTTCTATGATTCATACATGTAGGAGGGGGTTTGGGGGGGTTTAGCCCCCCCCCAGGCCCGATTTTCGGCAAACCCCCCCCCCAGCCGAATTCTGGGGGGGGGTTTCTGAAACCCTATTTTGGGTTACAAACTGCTAAAATTCAGGGCAGCCACCACTGGAACGTGCGACTAAGTGCTGAACACTAAATTGCGCGGTTGTTTTAAAACCACATTTCTCTAATTCTTCCTGAAATCAAGTGCTGTTTTTTGGGTAAATTATCGCATCCGGTCATGCTATCGCGTTTTAGAATAAATTTTAGAAGTTAGCGTGTAGCTTGAATTATGTATTCAAATCATTTCCCCATAACTAAAAATGGTACCAAGTGCGGCATAGAAAAGTTCTTCGCAGGCGGCTGTTATTAAATCGCATTTTTCTCATTTTTCATAAACTCGACTGCGATTTTTTGCGTAAATTGTCATATCCGGTCATGCTATCGGCCCCTTTCGTTGTCGTAGCGCGAATTATTAAGAGCCGGTTTTTTTAGGAATCGACTTTTGCTCCTTAACCTCCGGACAAATCTCAACTTTATGTCTCCGATTTGGCTAAAATTTTGTATTTTGGTATAATTTAACCTAAAAAGATGTTTTATCACCTTCCCGGTCGTTTTTGTGAGACTCAATTTTTCGACCGAACCTCAGATCTCAGCTTATAACTCTGGAACCAGTGAATGTATAAACTTGCGGATTGCATATTTATAATCACATGAGCGTTCTCTTTCAAACGGTGTCCTACGTAACCAAATTCGAGACAAAAATTTTTTTTCGAACCCCTTCTGGGCCAAATTTGACCCCCTCAAAGGTATTGACCCCATTTTTTTATTTCATAAAAATGTAGCGCTATCTATTCACGTTTGATATCACAAAAAAATCGAGAAAAAACTATACATCTAATTGAGTTTTTGGGCCTTGAAAGTTGTCAGGTCGAAAATTTGCCCAATGAAAGATTGCCTTGTAAAGAGCATATCTTTGTCAATTTTGAACCGAGTTCAGTGATTTTTTGCACACATATTGCACTGTGTCCCTGGCACATACTGCACAAATCTGACCTTGCTGGCTCTTGCTTGGCGCCAGTTCTACGCTTCTTGGCCACATTTCAAGATACATTAGTTTACAAAGCAAAGTTTTTTACAAAAAACCACACACAGTTTGGCTGTCCACAGAGGTTCTTCAGTAGGCAACTGTGACAGCTTATGGATAATTTAGTCTTGGCATTAATTGGACTGCAAGCTTGCTCAATTGTTTCTCCGAAGTATGCTACATGGCTGTCTGAAGTTCATCAAAAGCATACTACATGTAACAGGGGGTCTGGGGGTCTGCCCCCACCCGACTTAGGCCAGCCTCCCAGATGGCCCCCTCCGAGATGATTTTTCCGACCCCCCGCCCTCCGATTTTTCTGGCAAGTAATTTTTTGAGCAAATTTTTGTTATTTTTTGCAATTTCAGACACAAAAATTGCCCAAATGTGTTTTAAACGCGTTTTTGAAGGCAAATTTTGCTAAATTTTCTTAAGGCACTTTCAAAATTTTACACCCCCTTCCGAAATCCTGGATACACCGCTGTTCCACTGTGTGTTTATTATGTTTGAATGCTACTGGACTTCTCTAATGAACATTTGACCAATTTCTTTTTGTTATAAGTTTAGGAAAGCGGACATCTCTTGCCTTTTGAAAACATACATACTATAGTGCAATTCTTTGAGTGCAGAAATTTATCATCAAGCCTCAACTATCTCTCAAAAAACCTGGATTATGAAGTTGGACATCCAAACAGCATACTGCAGAGCCAAAAAAGCTGTTCAGTGAAATTTCTTATTGTTTCTGAGATTACGCATTACGCATACGCAATACGCAAAATACGCATTAGTTTTTGCAATGCGTATACGCAAACTCATACGCATTTGTAATTGGAATGCGTATACGCATACGCATACGCATACGCATTTGAAAAATTCGGTATTAAACAACAGTATAGGAAGATACTGCAGATTATCAGGAAATTCTATTTGCTTTGTAAACTAATTTATCTTGAAATGTGACCAAGAAGCGTAGAACTGGCGCCAAGCAAGAGCCAGCAAGGTCAGATTTGTGCAGTATGTGCCAGGGACACAGTGCAATATGTGTGCAAAAAATCACTGAACTCGGTTCAAAATTGACAAATATGCTCTTTACAAGGCAATCTTTCATTGGGCAAATTTTCGACCTGACAACTTTCAAGGCCCAAAAACTCAATTAGATGAATATTTTTTGTCTCGATTTTTTGTGCTATCAAAAGTGAATAGATAGCGCTACGTTTTTATAAAATAAAATAGCGGTGGTCGCACCTTTAGGGGGTCAAATTTGGCCCAGAAGGTACTGTTATTTTACTAGTGGATTTTAATTTTACTATTTACTAAATTTACTACAAATTCAGTCCTTCAATTTAATTTTAATTTTTGTTTTACTACCAAGCAGCTCCGATTTTACTAATTTTTGTTTTACTAGTAATTTTGCTAATTTTACTACTATTTTACTACGATTTTACTAGTCATAATGTAAAATTTTACAAATGTGATGCCAAGAACTTATGAATAATTGATGTTAGTACTAAATCATTGCTAAATTTGATCATGATACGAAGTTTTCCAGATTTTTAGACTAAAAAACATGTGAAATTCGACTGAGAAAAGTAAAACCACACATATTTTATTGCAAAATTGATTAAGATTTCCATTGGAATTCACCAAAAACTAGTAAAATAGTAGTAAAATTTCCATTTTACTATTGACAACCTTTGGCAATTTAATTTTATTTTTACTTTACTATTGGCTCTTAATTTTACTTTTTACTACTATTTTACTACTAGTAAAATACCACTAGTATTACTAATTTTTGTTTTACTATACTATAGTAAAATAACAGTACCAGAAGGGGTTCGAAAAAATTTTTTTGTCTCGAATTTGGTCACGTAGGGTATCGTGTGAAAGAGAACGCTTATGTGATTATAAATATGCAATCCGCAAGTTTCTACGTTCACTGGCTCAAGAGTTATAAGCCGAGATCTGAGGTTGGGTCGAAAAAGTGACCCTCTCAAAAATGCCGGGAAGGTGATAGAACATCTTTTTAGGTTAAATTATACCAAAATACAAAATTTTAGCCAAATCGGAGACATAAAGTTGAGATTTGTCCGGGAAGAGTCGACCCTTAGAAAAACCGGCTCTTAAAATTCTGACGAACTGTCATTATTACTATTGACAGACAGATTATTTCGGCTAGGGGTGATAAATTTTCAAAATCTGAGGGGCTGGCTGGAGGTGGTAGCGGCGGCTGATGAGGTGAGATGGTAAGCCAAAAAGTCAAATTTTTCGCTAGAATCAACGCTTTTTGGCATTTTCCTTTAAGGTTGAAATAAGCTATTCTGAGCTCATTCACACCTAAACTACATAGGCATACTTTTATAACATTCTGCCAAAAAATCCAGAAGCGGTAGGTCAGAGCCTGTGCGGGTAAACCCCTCAGCCCCCTTTGTCCATGTCTGTTGTTGACTTAACCTGTGATACCCTCGTTTGGTTTTCATTCTAGATAGCTGTTATAGCATCCTTGCTTAGTTGGAAGCAAAGCGTAAGATGTTAGCCGCCAAAATCAGGCCTATTTTAAATATACTTAATGTACTTAATTTAATTAAATGTGGTAAGCAAATTATAATTAAATTAAATTTCTCTCAGATGTGGTAAGTAAATTTTAATTTAATTATATTTCTCTGGGCATGTGGCAAGTAAATTATAATTTAATTAAATTTAAAATAAATTTACTTAGCAACAGTACTTGGCAGGGCCTTTGCACAAAAAGTTATAAAGATTTTTCGAAAAAAAACCTAGCGGCATTTTGCGGAAATTTCGCAGTTTTCGGCGAATATCTCGGTAACCAGCTACGATCTGGAAACGGGAGTACCAGAAAATGAAAGGCCATTGGACCAGCTACAAAACCATATGCGAGTCGGGATCCTAGCTTAAGAAACGAATGAAGGGTGATCGTTTGAATGGAGGGTGTCAAAGCTATTAAAATGAGCCCGAAAATTGCTGCCGACCCAACTTTGAGGGGGTGTAGCTCCGGTTCCAGGGGGTTGCTGGTGGCCGGGCATGCACCGTTGGTCTTCAACTGTGCTCTATTTTAATAGATATAAATATCAGCCAGAACCGTGAGATGGCCCTGCTTGCCCCCTCTCTTCGGCACCAAAGCTGACTTTCTCGCAAAATGCATGTTAACCCTTTGTTGCACACCACTGATGTCCGGCAATGGGGACGTCTTTTGAGTTTGACATTGAAGTGGCGCGTTTTGATGTCATGCAAGTAGCATTGGATGTGAAGCGCTGTTTTGATGTCCGGCTAGGTTTTGACTTTGATGTGTGCTTGACGTCGGGTTGACATCTATTTTGATGGTATGCGCGTGACATCAAAACGACATCAAAAATGCAGTTGAGTTCTCAGCAAAATTCAACTAATACCATTGTTATGTTTTCGCAGTCCTAACAGCCAGTAAGTGACGCAGGCGAAGTATAAATGTCAGATAAAAGCAGTGTAAATAGTAAATTTATATTTTGAATTTTGATGTTGTGTTAAAATCTTGTTCTCGCCTTGTGTTAAAATCAGGTTTTGTATCAGAATTCCATCCGTCCATTCTACCTTACAACAGGGTCTGACGACCACCACCTGTGACTGTGATTAGAATATAGTGTTGTTTGTGTGGGTATGGCTCATGGTGTTTAGGACTGTGTGTAGATAGCAGGGTAGCGTGTATGCATAAATAAAATCTAGCCTCTCGCTTGGGTCACTTAAACATAGGTTCTCTTTAGGGCCACCTACAGTATTCAATCCAAAGTGCAGCATTTTCTCTTTCTCATTACTTTTTGATGTCATGTGTGAACTTGAGCATGGAAGCGACATTATATCAAGCTCAATCTGTGACTTAAACATTAATTTGTGAAAGGCAAGGCTTTGCAAGTTCAATTTCAAGTTCAGCTGTATTATCACTGCTTCTTTTATATTGGAGAACGCCAATATACCATGGGCCTAAGTTGCCTTATAGAAATAGAAATAATAGTATGAAATCGCTCTTCCTTCTGCTTTCAATTTTTGTCCATTGCGTCTCTTAACATACCTTGTGATAGGCAACGCTAACGCTATGCAAGCTTATGTTCGTCTAGTCTGTCATATACTAAGAACGCTGCCCTCTAGTTCTGCTAGTGCATGCGACTTCTACAGAGGCAAGTGCACAGCTGCAACACTAACTCTTGATCTGGGAAGTGGAACGACATCTACAGAAGCAGGAGGCAAGCGCACAGTTGCAACGCCAACTCTTAATCCAGGAAGTGGAGCGACTTCTACAGAAGCAGGAGGCAAGTGCACAGCTGCAACGCCAACTCTTCATTTGGGAAGTGGAGCGACTTCTACAGAAGCAGGAGGCAAGTGCACAGCTGCAACGCCAACTCTTCATGCTGGAAGTGGAGGACATCTACAGAAGCAGGAGGCAAGTGCACAGCTGCACCGCCAACTCTTGATCCAGGAAGTGGAGCAACATCTACAGAAGCAGGAGGCAAGTGCACAGCAGCAACGCCAACTCTTGATCTGGGAAGTGGAGCAACATCTACAGAAGCAGGAGGCAAGTGCACAGCAGCAACGCCAACTATTCCTCTGGGAAGTGGAGCGACTTCTACAGAAGCAGGAGGCAAGTGCACAGCTGCAACGCCAACTCTTCATGCTGGAAGTGGAGCGACATCTACAGAAGCAGGAGGCAAGTGCACAGCTGCACCGCCAACTCTTGATCCAGGAAGTGGAGCGACATCTACAGAAGCAGGAGGCAAGCACACAGCTGCAATGCCAACTCTTCATGCTGGAAGTGGAGCGACATCTACAGAAGCAGGAGGCAAGTGCACAGCTGCACCGCCAACTCTTGATCCAGGAAGTGGAGCGACATCTACAGAAGCAGGAGGCAAGTGCACAGCTGCACCGCCAACTCTTGATCCAGGAAGTGGAGCGACATCTACAGAAGCAGGAGGCAAGCACACAGCTGCAATGCCAACTCTTCATGCTGGAAGTGGAGCGACATCTACAGAAGCAGGAGGCAAGTGCACAGCTGCACCGCCAACTCTTGATCCAGGAAGTGGAGCGACATCTACAGAAGCAGGAGGCAAGTGCACAGCTGCAACGCGAACTCTTGATCCGGGAAGTAGAGCAACATCTACAGAAGCAGGAGGCAAGTGCACAGCAGCAATGCCAACTCTTCATCTGGGAAGTGGAGCGACTTCTACAGAAGCAGGAGGCAAGTGCACAGTTGCAACGCCAACTCTTCATCTGGGAAGTGGAGCAACATCTACAGAAGCAGGAGGCAAGTGCACAGCTGCAACGCGAACTCTTGATCCGGGAAGTAGAGCAACATCTACAGAAGCAGGTTGCAAGTGCACAGCAGAAATGCCAACTCTTCATATGTGAAGTGGAGCGACTTCTACAGAAGCAGGAGGCAAGTGCACAGTTGCAACGCCAACTCTTCATCTGGGAAGTGGATCAACATCTACAGAAGCAGGAGGCAAGTGCACAGCTGCAACGCGAACTCTTGATCCAGGAAGTAGAGCAACATCTACAGAAGCAGGAGGCAAGTGCACAGCAGCAACGCCAACTCTTCATCTGGGAAGTGGAGTGACTTCTACAGAAGCAGGAGGCAAGTGCACAGCTGCAACGCCAACTCTTCATGCAGGAAGTGGAGCGACATCTACAGAAGCAGGAGGCAAGTGCACAGCTGCAACACCAACTCTTGATCCGGGAAGTGGAGTGACATCTAAAGAAACAGGAGGTAAGCACACAGCTGAAATGCCAACTCTTGATTCAGGAAGTGGAGCAACATCTACAGAAGCAGGAGGCAAGTGCACAGCAGCAACGCCAACTCTTGATCTGGGAAGTGGAGTGACATCTACAGAAGCAGGAGGCAAGCACACAGCTGAAATGCCAACTCTTCCTCTGGGAAGTGGAGCGACATCTACAGAAACAGGAGGCAAGTGCACAGCTGCAACGCCAACTCTTGATCCAGGTAGTGGAGGGACTTCTACAGAAGCAGGAAGCAAGTGCACAGCTGCAACGCCAACTCTTCATCTGGGAAGTGGAGCAACATCTACAGAAGCAGGAGGCAAGTGCACAGCTGCAACGCGAACTCTTGATCCGGGAAGTAGAGCAACATCTACAGAAGCAGGAGGCAAGTGCACAGCAGCAATGCCAACTCTTCATTTGGGAAGTGGAGCGACTTCTACAGAAGCAGGAGGCAAGTGCACAGTTGCAACGCCAACTCTTCATCTGGGAAGTGGAGCAACATCTACAGAAGCAGGAGGCAAGTGCACAGCTGCAACGCGAACTCTTGATCCAGGAAGTAGAGCAACATCTACAGAAGCAGGAGGCAAGTGCACAGCAGCAACGCCAACTCTTCATCTGGGAAGTGGAGTGACTTCTACAGAAGCAGGAGGCAAGTGCACAGCTGCAACGCCAACTCTTCATGCGGGAAGTGGAGCGACATCTACAGAAGCAGGAGGCAAGTGCACAGCTGCAATGCCAACTCTTGATCTGGGAAGTGGAGCGACATCTACAGAAGCAGGAGGCAAGCACACAGCTGAAATGCCAACTCTTGATTCAGGAAGTGGAGCAACATCTACAGAAGCAGGAGGCAAGTGCACAGCAGCAACGCCAACTCTTGATCTGGGAAGTGGAGTGACATCTACAGAAGCAGGAGGCAAGCACACAGCTGAAATGCCAACTCTTCCTCTGGGAAGTGGAGCGACATCTACAGAAACAGGAGGCAAGTGCACAGCTGCAACGCCAACTCTTGATCCAGGTAGTGGAGGGACTTCTACAGAAGCAGGAAGCAAGTGCACAGCTGCAACGCCAACTCTTGATCTGGGTAGTGGAGGGACTTCTACAGAAGCAGGAAGCAAGTGCACAGCTGCAACGCCAACTCTTCATGCGGGAAGTGGAGCGACATCTACAGAAGCAGGAGGCAAGTGCACAGCTGCAATGCCAACTCTTCATGCGGGAAGTGGAGCGACATCTACAGAAGCAGGAGGCAAGTGCACAGCTGCAATGCCAACTCTTGATCTGGGAAGTGGAGCGACATCTACAGAAGCAGGAGGCAAGCACACAGCTGAAATGCCAACTCTTGATCCAGGAAGTGGAGCGACATCTACAGAAGCAGGAGGCAAGCACACAGCTGCAATGCCAACTCTTCATGCTGGAAGTGGAGCGACATCTACAGAAGCAGGAGGCAAGTGCGTGCACAGCACCGCCAACTCTTCATCTGGGAAGTGGAGCGACTTCTACAGAAGCAGGAGGCAAGTTCACAGCTGCAAGGCCTACTCTTAATCCGGGAAGTGGAGGGAATTCTACAGAAGCAGGAAGCAAGTGCACAGCAGTAATGCCAGCTCATAACGAATAAGATTGACCAACTGGAGAGATTACCGAAGCAGAAGATCACCCAGGAGATCGACAAGCTACTGAAGGAAGAGACAGAGTAACAGATCAGTTGCTCGACTTCTAGCGCCAGCACATCACTTCAGAAAATAATCGGGTTCTGGAAAGATATGAGTTAAACAAGAACCAGCAACAAAGCGAACTACAGCAACAAACTGTTCACAAACTAAACTGTTTGGTACAGCAACAGCGGATACAACCATCAGTAGAAGCTAACTTGGTTGCACTTGATCGGAACGCAACTCATTTGACGTCCAACAACACCAATGTCAATGGGCAGGCAACTCAGACTCAAGCTGACATGCAAAGAGGAGATTAGCAAGTACCTGAGCTGGATGGATGAGAAATTGGGAACACTAGTGGCCTGGTCTGATTCTGGCAGGCAGCAAGTTCAGCTTCAGATTCAGCAGGCCAAGTCTACAGCAAACAGTTTCACTGGCATTAAAGAGTCTGGTCGAAAAAGTGGTGCGTGAGCTAGTCACCACAGGCAGCACAATCCAATTGGAGAGCAAGAGTATGTTAGAGGTTTTTGGAGGTCTGAAGGTCACCCAAGATGTAACAGCGCAGAAGGTGGAAGATCGGCTGCGTCAGACTACTGCCACTCTGCTAGACCAGACCAGTTCAACAAGGACTGTTGTGGTGAATGTTCATCCACAACCAGTAACTATGCAAGCGTTGTGTCTATGTGTTAAGTGTCCGTTTTAGTTCATTTTGGCTCTCACTCAATGGCCAATTTGAGGTGGCCAATTTGACTCCAGAAGTGGTTGTGACCTCAAGCGGTCACATGGAGAACGCTATTTCGACAAGGATGCATGCTGGCTTTGACTGTCTGATTCTAAACTGGTCTGTACAAAGGTTTGAAGATGTGCACGTTGACACATGCTTCAACATGGAGAATGCTAGATCGTAAACTGCTAGATTCTCAAAATGCTAATGCTAAACTGATCAATACCTTTGTACATGGGATGCGCAAAGATGTGCAGTGAAGATGGAAAAATAGAGTTCTAACTGTTTTTAATGCCGAATTTTTGTTGAGATCTAGGAAATAAAGGTTTATACGCATTATGGAAATAAAATTGATGTGCTCAAAATAAGGTCTTGCATTTCCGCAATTTTTTCGATATGGGCCACATCAAAAAATTTGAGATGTGGCGCGACATATAACGCCACATCCAAATTTTCTATGTACCATATCAAAAAAAATTCGGATGTCCGTCACCCAATTTTTAACATCAACGTCAAATGCGTGACATCTTTTAACGTCAAATGTTGCCGCACATCTTATGGGACTGATCAGTCCCACGTGTGCAACAAGGGGTTAAGTGTCAGAAGATTTCCACACTTGGGAAATTTTCACGACCGTTGTAGCATTTTTTTGCGACACATAGAAACGACTATGGCAGTATTCCATAAAGAGTATCGGTGATTTAAAGGGTTTAAGCAATAAATCCCTTTGTTTTGTTTGGTCTTCTGATGCGGAGGTGTCTTTGTGCTTGTATCAATCCTATTACATGCTAAGCATACATGTAACAGGTCATCCGCCGATGGGGGGAGGGGGGGTTGGGGGGGTCTGGCGCCGGCCGGGGGGTCTGAGCCAAAATTTTGGGGGAGGGGGTGGGCACTAAAAAACGCTCAAAAATCGAGAAAAATCGCAAATTTTGGCCTAAAAATAGAAAAAATCGCTAATTTGGGCTGAAATACAGCTGAAAAGTCCTGTTTTGCAGGCGATTTTTGGCATTTTTGTGTGTGAAAGTGTAAAAAATTGGAAAAATTTGCTCGAAAATTTACTTGCCAGAAAAATCGGAGGGGGGGTCGGTGAAATCGTCTCGGGGGGAGGGGGGTCCCCATCTGGGGGGTCTGGCCTAAGTCGGGTGGGGGGCAGACCCCCCAGACCCCCCAGTTACATGTATGATGCTAACGGAAAATAGAGATGATAACCTATCTCGCTAGACTAGGTCGAAAGACAGATTTTAAAATTTAGTTGAAGTTTTAAAATGTTTTATGAAATCAGTGGTGTCCCATAACATTTTCGAGGCCACAACAGCACGCTTGACCACGCGTTAGAACGTGTTCAGAAAAATTTTAGTTGTGTAGTTTTGTCAACAATTTTAGTCTTTCTTATCCAGACTTGCTTAGTTCAGCCGTGCAGAAATGTGGCCATCTTTCCTTGCCTGTTTGGAAATTTGTTGTTATGCAACGCTTGCAGCTGTTTTATCGTTACTATCACCAACTTCGTTTCGCGCGAGCAGACTGGTTCGCTGCCCCTTCTACTCGTCGTAGCACCCGAACCAACCACGAATGCCCTGTTGTTGTGGCGACCAGGACAACCACCACAGCGGCAACTTTTGTCTGCGCTACCGCTTAGGAATAAACTGCCGGCTAACAGTCCTTCTCTGTCCCATACATGTAACAGGGGGGTCTGGGGGGTCTGCCCCCCACCCGACTTAGGCCAGCCCCCCCCCCCGGGGGGGGACCCCCCCCCCCCCCCGAGACGATTTCACCGACCCCCCCTCCGATTTTTCTGGCAAGTAAATTTTCGAGCAAATTTTTGCAATTTTTTACACTTTCACACACAAAAATTGCCAAAATCGCCTGCAAAACAGCACTTTTTAGCTGTATTTCAGCCCAAATTAGCGATTTTTGGCGATTTTTAGGCCAAAAATTGCGATTTTTCTCGATTTTTGAGCGTTTTTTAGGGCCCACCCCCCCCCCCACAATTTTGGCTCAGACCCCCCCGGCCGGCGCCAGACCCCCCCCCCAACCCCCCTCCCCCCATCGGCGGATGACCTGTTACATGTATGCTCTGTCCTATGCGAGCTTTAAACTCTCTCTGCACTCTGATTCGTTTGAGAACTTTGTTGACGATATGGCTGTTCTTTTATAACTTACAGTATTTTCTGGCCGCTGGCTTGCTGTTTTACGGCGTAGAGCTTTGATGGCATAAAAGTTGACTAGTTAGCCCGGCTACACCTGACCGTAGCTCTTCCTAGCGTACTAGCAAGCCCGCCAATTTGTTTAAGCAGAAATAGAACTGATTGATGTGGATAGTTATGGAGTTTCAACATTTCAACAACCTAAAAAGCTAACAGTAAAGATAATAAACTGCTAAAGAATATAGATAAGAGAAAGACATGTACATATATGCCAGCAAATCTGGAAAGGTGTGTGATTTGGCTATGGAGGAGGTAGGCCGATCTATCAAAATATCGCCAAAACTTTCCGCTAGCGACGCCAGGTCAGCCGAACAGAGGTCTTGGCCAGCGAGGGGAGGGGTAGGTCGCTCAGGCCTCCCTCGCCAATGTGAAGGAATGAAGGCAAGGAGGTGTGCGTGTTTATGTGAAAGTGTATACAACAAACAAAAGTCGTTTCTAAAGCAACCCCTGGCATGAGGGGTCGTCAAAACAGAGGGCGTAGGGCAGTTGACTTGGCTAGTAGCTAGCCACTTGCGTTAATTAGTGCCACAGCCCAACCCCATACGCTCTTACGCAATACCCGCCACTCTCGGGCGCTCTACGCAAGGGGGGCAGTCAACTGATCGCCTAACGAAACTTCGAAGGAACGTCGACGTTCTTTCGACGATTGTTCGTATGCAGTTTTTTGGCGACTACCTTACGTGTATGTTGGTGCATGATTTAAACTATTCAATGCTATAGTAGACGAAGCGTTTTCCAGCAAGAAATACTATGGATATTTGTCTTGGCCGAAAAACCTTCGTCATACTTCCAGTTCTTCTGTACTTTTAGCAAAATCGCGGTAAATACTGCAGCTCAAGTTCCTGTGTATCCTAGTCTCCTCTTACTCATCCCAGTGCTTCCTAACGCCCTGTGGCTTTTAACCTTTCTTAACAAACCTCCTTAAATTTCGTATCCGATTTCCGCCATCCATTATCGGATATCAGGCCAAAATATCGGAGAGAACTATCGGAATCTTTAAACATTAAACTTTTCCAACTATCGGAGAAAAATTTTGGCCATTCCGATAAATTATCGGCGGCCGTGACAAAAAGAAGACCCCTCCTGTACATAGGAGCAGGTATGTTACAAAGGGTTAAAACAAAAATCGCGTTTACGAAAATACACTTAGAAACTGTTTGTGTTCGAAAAACACCTCTCACAGACTAACAATAAGAGCATCCCTGAGTCCTTACCTAGTGCACAAAGTAGTGACCAAGAACGGATGACAAACAGCCAACCAGCGTTCGGTGGTAATGACAATCAGCAGCCAGATGGATACACACTGGCAACTGATTGCGAATGGATACAAATAAGCCGTAGCGTAGACCACCGTATAGTAGACAGTGATAGTGTTCCAAAACAGTAAGAGCGGTCCGCTGGCAAAGAGCGGAACAGCCAGCAGCAGAAGAAACAAATCGGCCGCGCTCAGCGCTACCAACAGAGTGTTGAGAGAGTTTGCTCGGAAGGGCGGCCTCGAAAAGATCAGAATAGACAAAAGATTTCCAGCTATGCCCGATGTGCAAATCAGTAGCAGAAGAACGCTACTGCCCAGACCTAGGTAGCTGCTAATCGACATGGCAGAATTTTTGAGAACCTGCTCTGACTGACAAGCCGCACGCAGACGGCGCAATTAGCTGACACTGCCAGCAGTTATTGAAGTTTGTAATGACTCCTGTGTATTAAATTAGGTACACATGATCACAGACAAAACACTGCTTCGCAATCTGCGTCAGCAGAATCATTATAGCGACTAGTATGAGAAGGAGAAAGGTTGATCAACTGCAATTCAATAATCCGCGGCAGAAAACAAGTTTTTTTCTTGGCAAACCTAAAATCTCTAATGGCAACCAAGCGTGATAGTCAATCTAGACCGATGCCTAAGCATAAGCCTACTATATCTCACCCCTCACGCAGTTGCTGCTTAGATTTAGGCTTAAGCTTGTGTTAGGCTTAAAGGCTTAACAGGCGTTTATACGCCTACTGGGCGCCATTCTTTCGACGACGATGAAGTTCCTGATGGAGTTCGTATTCAGTTTGCTTCAGCGTTAGGTCCGGGCGGCAAAAGGACTTCGAACCAGAAAAGTCGGGCTTACCGGCAATAGCAGAACAAAAGCCAGCAAGAAACTGGCTGCGTGCGTCGAGCTGGTCAGAGTGAAAGAAGACTTTGACAAGGCTTTTGTTCAGATTACGACCAGCGCGAAAGACACGATAAATGGACGTGTTGTTGATGTTCAGCTTGTTGCAGACCAGTTGGACACAGGCATGGTCGTGGGTTTCGGTTTCCTCTCGACTCAGCACGCTTTTAGCAGGAAAGCCAACGACCACAAAATTAGCGCGCTTTTCTCGACGCAGAGCATTTTCTTTGACTGCCTTTGTAACAGCGTCAATTAGATTAGTGAACTGTTCGTCGGACAGGGTCAGCGGGGGAGCAGTAGCAGTCATTTGTTGTGCGCGCAGCTGAGCGTTTTCTTGTTCACGCAGAAGCAGACGCGACTCTATGTAGATCAGCTAGTCGGCAATTTACTCCGGCACATCCATCCATCCAACAGTCATCCTTTTCGGAACAGAAGGAGGAGTTACTTCAGGAGCAGAACGTTTCTTGCGCTTCGACTTTCCACTCATGCGTAGGGTTTAGGCAAGTAAAAAGAGCGGCCAGTGTACATAACGTCTTGTAGTTCATAGGGCACCAACATTGAGGATTTTCAAAAACACGGCTAAATCTGATTTTTCTTCGTAAAACCAGTAAAATGACTTACTGAAGATTTTCGGTTTTGCAAAAACAGTGAGGCAGGTTTCTATGATTCATACATGTAGGAGGGGGGGTTTGGGGGGTTAGCCCCCCCAGGCCCGATTTTCGGCAAACCCCCCCCCCCCCAGCCGAATTCTGGGGGGGGTTTCTGAAACCCTATTTTGGGTTACAAACTGCTAAAATTCAGGGTTTCAAGACTTATATACCGTAATTTAGCATTTCAAAAGCCCTAAATAGGGTTCCGGAACCCTATTTAGGGTTTCAGAAACCCAAAGTAATGCCTCCGGAACCCTATTTAGGGTTTCAGAAACCCTAAATAGGGTTCCGAAACCCTGTTTTGGGTACCTGAAAGCCTAAATAGGGTTCCGGAACCCTAATTTGGGTTTCTGAAACCCTAAATAGGGTTCCGGAGCCCTACTTTGGGTTTCTGAAACCCTAAATAGGGTTCCGGAGCCCTACTTTGGGTTTCTGAAACCCTAAATAGGGTTCCGGAACCCTAATTTGGCTTTCTGAAACCCTAAATAGGGTTCCGGAACCCTAATTTGGGTTTCTGAAACCCTAAATAGGGTTCCGGAGCCCTACTTTGGGTTTCAAAAACCCTAAATAGGGTTCCGGAACCCTAATTTGGGTTTCACAGAGACTAAACAGGGTTTCTGAAACCCTAAATAGGGTTCCGGGACCCTAATTTGGGTTTCAAAAGCCCTAAATAGGGTTCCGGAACCCTAATTTGGGTCTCAAAAACCCTAAACAGGGTTTCAGTGCCCTAATTTTTCAAGTCAAAGTCAAAGTTTTCAAGTCAAAGTTTACTGGCATGTTAAAACCTTACTTCACTATGCAGCGAAAAACAGGTGCCAGCATAAAACAGAACATGTTAGAGATCACAGTTAAAACCAAGTCGAATAACAATAGAAAGGAACTGATTACTATTTAAAAAACGATCAAACTGCTTATAAGACAACAAAGGGGCGTCAGGTGGTAAAGCGTTCCAAATTTTTGCCGACACAAAGAAAAAAGAACTGTCCGAGGTGGTGGTTCTGCTAATCAGATCAACGTGACAGGAATGGCAAGTGCGGGCACTGCGGCGATTAGTAGTAGATGGCAAATTAGTGGCCTCTGTGTACCGCAGCCCGTAGTAAAACTTGTAAAACAGTTTCAGACGTAATCTAGAAACAAGAAGCCACAAAGGCACAGAAGAACATCGTGATTGCCTGCTATACAAAGACAGCAACTGCTCATACGGCAAAACATAATTATTACAGTAACTCTGGGCAAAAAACCTGTGTACCCTCTCAATCTTCTTACGGGCCCAGACTGCTCGCGGATACCAAACTTCAACGGCATACAAAAGCTGAGGTAAAACAATACTGTGGTAAATACGACTCAGAACATAATTAGGAGCAGATCTGCGAAACAACCAGTTCGTAACACCAATCGATTTCTTTGCTCTAGAGGTAGCTAACTGAGTATGGTGGTTGAAAGACATACGGCGATCTATGTGAACTCCCAGATATTTGAACACTGGCACCTGTTCCAGACGAACACCATCCAGAAGCATATCGGTCTGGAGAGTAGGAGGATGGGGGTGGTAGCCGAAAACTTGAAATTTTGTTTTTAATGGATTAAGTTTTAAGGAGAGGAGGGAAAAAGTTTCATTAACCAAATCGATATCTAATTGGAGCTGCTGTTCGTCTCTAACGTTCCTGACCGGTTTCACAATAACAGCGTCATCAGCATACAAGAATAGCTTACTGTGTTCACTCAAGTCCAGCTTGGCTACACAGTCGATATACGAAATGAAAAGAATCGGCCCCAACACACTGCCTTGCGGCACGCCGGACGTAACCACTGACTCGTCAGAACGCTCATTCTCCACTACCACGCTGTACCGTCTGTCCTGCAGATACGACGACAGCCAGCGAAGCAGGTAATGAGGTACAGAAGACTGGTCCAGAGAAAGGAGCAGCTTGTCGTGAGGTACAGTATCAAAAGCCGCCCGAATGTCCAGATAGACGGCGGCCACTTTCTTATGCCTTTCTATATCAGTCACCACCTCCTTAGAAAAATTAGTCAGACAGTCAAGCGTAGATCGAGCTGCACGGAAGCCGAACTGGTTAGCAGAGAAGTTGAGGTGGCGAGAAAGCAGCTCTTTGACAAACTGTTCCATCACCTTAGAGATTATACTCAGAAGCGAAATAGGCCGAAAGTCGGATGGAGCCTTTGGCGGCCGGCATTTGGGAATAGGTTTCACGTAGGCAACCTTCCAAGCTGCGGGAACAACGCCTTCGGCCAACGAGCGATTGAACAGATGAGCTAATGAAGGTGCCAAAACAGAAGCACACTGTTTTAAAAAGAAAGCAGGAAGACAGTCCGGACCCGCAGACTTACGGGCAAAAAGCTTAGCCAATTTGCACTCAACAAATGCAACTGAGCACAAGGAGTCAGTACCGGGCGCCGAGTCATCAGCGAAAGTGGGATACTCAGCAGGCGCAGGTGCAAAGACTGAGTCGAAATGCCGACATATAACTCTAGCCATGTGCAGCGGTTCAGACACGCTGGTGCCATCGGAGTCTGAAAAAGTAGGCAGATTATTTGAGTCCCCACGCACACTTCTGACTGTTTTCCAGAATTGTCCAGGATTTCCTTCGCAGCCAGAGAAGGCACTAGAGATTCTACGTCGCTCTTCCTTCTTTAGAGCATAGGACAGCTGCTTTCTTAGCTGCCGGTAGCGCTGCAGCGCGGCAACGTCCCCAGCATCCGCAAGTCGCTTGGCTTCTACCTTCTCTCGAAACAAACGTTCAATTTCAGGGCAATTGAAGGCGTGCTCAGCTACCTTGGGTCCGACCAGTTTTTGGGGCACAGAAGAGTGAATCACAGACAACACTTGCTGGTACCACCTTGACCAGGCCTCGTTGCAATTGGCAGACAGTACAACAGAGTCAAGCAAGCTGCTCTCAGCAAGGGCACGGCGAATTACAGACCAGTTTGCCTGTTTCCACAGGAAAACAGGGCGCTTTTTCCCCGGTTTCGGACGGGGTTTGGACGCACGAATCTTGACCCAAACCAGTTTGTGTTCATGCTCAATTGGGAGGCCGACACCTTTGCGCAGCCAGGTAATCTGACTGCCGGTAAAACAGAGATCTATGGTACGACGAAGGTGGGTTTTTTGAGAGACAATTTGTACATACCCAAACGTGTCAGTCAGTGGCAGTAGGTGTCTGAATTCATTGGCAGAGCCGAAGTCCAGGTTGAGATCTCCACAGAGAATTGTGCGCGAGTTGGCATTTCCAAGCGATGCAATATAGTCCAGAAGTGCATCAGTAAATGTAGACATAGCCGTCTGAGTCATGACGGGCGGACGATAGCAAGAAATCACAGTCAGCGGTGCCCGGTTGCAGTGCAGTTTGACAGCAACTAGTTCGAGTGAAGGATCGGAGGGAGGCCGCAGCAGCACAGGGTTAAAGTCACGTTTAGCGAAAATTGCCACTCCTCCACCACCACGGGTTCTGTCCTTTCGGAAAATTGAATAGTCAGGAATAGAGAGCAATCCGTCACTGATAGAGCCATCAATCTTTGACTCTTGCACACAGAACACGTCAAAAGAAGACTGACAGAGACGTGCTTTAATTTCCAGAAAACGAGAACCAGAGAGAATGCCATTGACATTGGCTGACGCCACAGATAAAACATTATCAGTAGGCATAGCGAGCGGCGCTAGGCAGCGGCCGCACGGGCAGCGGCCGGCCAAGCGAGTGATTTTTTGTTTCAAAATCTCTAAATAGGGTTCCAGATACGCATTTTAGCTGTATTCTGTCGAGTAAAATAGAGCTTTTTTGCATGTTTTAAAGCAAAAACATGTTTTTTGCACGTTTTTAATAAAAAATAGGATTTTCTGCACATTTTAAACCAATAAATAGGGTTTTAAAGGGAATTTTTGCACTTCTGACAGGATTTTTACCCGATTTTTAGTCCTCAAAACCCTGTTTTAAGCCCAAAAAAAGGTCGCTAAAACCCACTTTTGGACACCAAAAAAAGGTCGCTGAAACCCCCTTTGGAAATAGTGCTGAAACCTTATTTTGAATCTGGAAACCCCCCCCCAGCCGAAAACCCAGCTACATGTATGCTATGATTTGTGGAACAGACTGTAATTAGGTTCATTAATTTGTCAAACCTTTAACCATAATCTTTCGCGTTTTCGATCATGTTTTTGAAATTCCCCAATGTTAGTCCTCTTGGAGCTAGAGGGGTGTCCAGACAGTATCTTATGTCCAATGAGAATTCCCAGTCATTCCTGCAAGTCTCACACGCTTACTCTTTGATGCCGAAAAAATTGGAATCTCCGCGGACCACCGTGGTTCTTAGGTTTCTGGTCATTAACCCAATACGGGTTGAAATTTTGGCACCAAACTTGCGAACTACCAATCCAGTCATCTTGTTAATTAATCCTGAAAATTTGAACCAAATCTACAAAGAAAGAACCGACCAAGAAGGAAACGTTTGAATAAACTTCGAAAAAGGTAGTGGACACGTTTGTAGTGGAAGTGGGTGTAGTTGGTGTGTAGAGTAGAAAGTGGCGCGCTGACAAAATTTTCAGTTACTAGTATAGATTCACGCTTTTGCAGTGTTGCTGCCCTATCCGTGTTACGACAGATTTGGAAATTGGGCAGTGCTTCAGTCAGCGCAAAAGATTTCATTCATTTGACCGAAGGACTGTGTCCTTGAGCAGCCATCAACTGGTCCTACTAATCGAATGTTTGCCAAGAAAGATTAATGGAACTTCCTGGAACAATTTAATTAATTTATGCATCAACAGACTCATTCTGATTTCTTAGCTGTGCATTTCGATTTTGGTGCTGAATTATGTATTAATATGACTAACCATAGTGTAGAAAATTAAGTTATTCATAAAGAAATGGTCACATGGTCTTGTTGTCATAAAATTACTGGGCACGTATTCAGTCCGATTGGGACGTCCATAAATTTCTAAGTTCGTTCAGCAGGTGTGGTAGGTGAAAAATCTTCGTAGCTTCGGACGTGAAACTTTTGAAGTTGCCACTGTGGTTTGTTTATCCAATTTGTTGTAACGTACAGTAGAAACTGTCGGATTTCAGTTTTTTACTAAAGTCTGTTCAAAAATCTTTGGCGCTGGGTACATCCGGCAGTATCCTGAATTTATACGTGGTGTGAACCCCATACATGTATATATGGATCTGTTCCTCTCATCAACGAGACTACTATACTGTTCTCGAAATTTGCATATTGAACTTTAGTTAGAAGCAAGAAGCCTGACAAAAAAATCGACTTTTTTGGCAAAGCGCCAATTTTTCTGCCGATACCAGATTCGCATTCCCCAACCTTCAGGCATCTTGAAAATACTACCATATATGGGTCTACGATCAACCCTACCAAAGTTACACTCGATTTTCTAACGCCGACAAGCCTTCAAAATTTTGTTCTCCCATAGTTAAGCACAATAATTCATTCAAGATCGAACACATGGGGTATTTTTTCTTCCAACCAATTTCAGCTTCACGGTTCTATATTATCTCGGACATGCTGAATTCAGACGTCACATTGGTTTTGCTCTACGACTTTGATTTTTGCTAGAAATTTGACCTCGAAGTTAGGGTGTACACCTGAATTTCATGAAAAGCCTTACCCAACGTATCTTGTGTGGCCCTGGTCAAAACCCCATACATGTACATATGGATCTGTTCCTCTCATCAACGAGACTACTATACTGTACTTGAAATTTGCATATTGTACTTTGCTTAGAAGAAAGGGGCCTGACAAAAAAATCGACTTTTTTGGAAAACCGCCAATTTTTGTGCCGATACCAGATTCGGATTCCTCAACCTTCAGGCATCTCGAAAATACTACCATATATGGGTCTACGATGAACTCTACCAGAGTTGCAGTCGATTTTCTAATGCCGACAAGAGAACAACACTTTCCGAAATTCAGGTGGACACCCTAACTTTGAGGTCAAATTTCTAGCAAAAATCAAAGTCATAAAGCAAAACCAGTGCGACCGCTGGATTCAGCATGTCCGACATAATATAAAACCGTGAAGCTGAAATTGGTTGGAGGAAAAAAAACCCATGTGTTCGATCTAGAATGAATTTTTGTGCTTAACTATGGGAGAGCAATATTTTGACCACTTGTCGGCATTAGAAAATCGAGTGTAACTTTGGTAGGGTTGATCGTAGTCCCATATATGGTAGTATTTTTGAGATGCCTGAAGACTGGGGAATCCGAATCTGGCATCGTCATGAAAATTGGCGCTTTGCCAAAAAAGTCGATTTTTTTGTCAGGCCACTTTCTTCTAAGCAAAGTACAATATGCAAATTTCAAGAACAGTATAGTAATCTCGTTGATGAGAGGAACAGATCCATATGTACATGTATGGGGTTTTGACCATTGCCACACAAGATACGTTGGGTAAAGGCTTTTCATGAAATTCAGGTGTACACCCTAAATTCGAGGTCAAATTTCTAGCAAAAAACAAAGTTGTAGAGCAAAACCAATGTGACGCTTGGATTCAGCATGTCCGAAATAATATAAAACCGTGAAGCTGAAATTGGTTGGAAGAAAAAAACCCCCATGTGTTCGATCTTGAATGAATTATTGTGCTTAACTATGGGAGAACAAAATTTTGACGGCTTGTCAGCGTTAGAAAATCGAGTGTAACTTTGGTAGGGTTGATCGTAGACCCATATATGGTAGTATTTTCGAGATGCCTGAAGGTTGGGGAATGCGAATCTGGTATCGGCAGCAAAATTAGCGCTTTGCCAAAAAAGTCGATTTTTTTGTCAGGCTTCTTGCTTCTAACTAAAGTTCAATATGCAAATTTCGAGAACAGTATAGTAGTCTCGTTGATGAGAGGAACAGATCCATATATACATGTACGGGGTTCACACCACGCGTAAATTCGGGACACTGCCGGATGTACCCAGCGCCAAAGATTTTTGAACAGACTTTAGTAACCTTTTCGTGGGTATTGACAATGAGTAGACCTAATTCGTAGTACTACAAACTACTAACTACAAACTCCATATTTTCGGCGACTATAACGTCATCAACATTTGTATTTCGTTCTTTTCTGTGTTTGGGCGAAATAAACTTACTTACTTACTTACTTACAAGACTACAAATTAACTAAGACTACATATTATTTTAGCTGACTACAAATTGACTACAAACTACTTTTTCATAATTTGCGAATTTGTAGTCAATTTGTAGTTATTTTTCTTGGAAATTTTCCGATTTTCTAATGTAATTTTATATAAATTGGGTCCCAATCGGCATTTGAATTGTCTTGAGCTTATGATAAGCTTACCAAATACCGAGAACGAAGCAATTTTTATGTACATAAAGTGTCAGAAAGATCGTTTTTCCAATTTTCCCGGTTTTTTATCTGTATAAATTTTCAAAGAAAGGATATATGAATGACTTTTGCAAATGATTGACTTTTGCAAATTTGTTCGTGTTTTTTCTTGTCTTAAAGTCTGTCCAAACAAGACGGTTCTTAAAAATGAGTGTATAAAACTTTAGATAGTTTGATCATTTTGAAGATCCTCTCAGTTTTAGAGGCAGAGACAGATTTTTTGGAAATTTTTTACAAAATTAGACCGGCAGCAGAGAAAAACGTCAGTAAACTTTTATTTGAAGAAACTGGGTGTGCAATTCTGTCAGATGCAGTTTTCTCTTTCAAACAAGTCTTTCTGACAGTAAGGTCTTCAGATAATTCTTTCAGATGATTTTTCCTTCCAATCCAAAGAATTCTGGCACTTTTTAGGCAATCTTTCAAAAAGCAGCTTTTTCTTCCAAAGAATTCTGGCACTATTTAGGCAAATCTTTCAAAAACAGGAATTTTCCCTTCCAATCCAAAGAATTCTGGCACTCTTTAGGCAAATCTTTCAAAAGCAATTTTCGTTTCCAAAGAATTCTGGCACTCTCCAGGCAAATCTTTCAAAAAGCAGCTTTTGCTTCCAAAGAATTCTGGCACTCTTTAGGCTAATCTTTCAGAAAGCAGCTTTTGCTTCCAAGGAATTCTTGCACTCTTGAGGCAAATTTTTCAAAAAGCAGCTTTTGCTTCCAAGGAATTCTGGCACTCTCTATGCAAATCTTTCAAAAAGTAGCTTTCGCTTCCAGAGAATTCTGGGACTCTGTAGGCAAATCTTTCAAAAAGCAGTTTTCGCTTCCAAAAAATTCTGGCACTACTTAGGCAAATCTTTCAAAAAGCAGTTTTTACTTCCAAAGAATTCTGGCACTATTTAGGCAAATCTTTAAAAAAGCAGCTTTGGCTTCCAAACAATTCTGGCAATCTTTAGGCAAATCTTTTAAAAAGCAGCTTTCGCTTCCGAAAGAATTCTGGCACTCTTTAGACAAATCTTTCGAAAAGCAGCTTTCGCTTCCGAATAGTTTCTGGCACTCTTTAGGCAAATCTTTCAAAAAGCAGCTTGCGCTTCCATCCAAGGAGTTCTTGCGCTCTTTAGACAAATCTTTCACAAAGCAGCTTTCGCTTCCAAAGAATTCTGGCACTCTTAAGGCAAATCTTTCGAAAAGCAGCTTTCGCTTCCAAAGAATTCTGGCACTCTTAAGGCAAATCTTTCGAAAAGCAGCTTTCGCTTCCAAAGAATTCTGGCACTCTTTAGGCAAACCTTTCGAAAAGCAGCTTTCGCTTCCAAAGAATTCTGGCACTCTTTAGGCAAACCTTTCGAAAAGCAGCTTTCGCTTCCAAAGAATTCTGGCACTCTTTAGGCAAACCTTTCTTACTGACACTCTTTTAAGCAATTATTTCTGATAGTAAATGTTTCAGACCATACTTTCAAAACGCTTTTTTGTCTTTCAAGCAATTGTTTCATACAGTAACTCTTTAGGTAGTTCTTTAAAAATCAGTTTTGTCTTTCAAACAGTTCTGTCAGACTGTACACTCTTCAAGTATTCCTTTAAAAAGCAGTTTTCTGTTTTGCTTCTTTCAAAAACAGCTTTCAGTTGCAATTCACAGTAAACTGTCGTCAATTTTCGAGCCACAGAACCAGGAGGACTTGGAATTTTCGTGCCGAACTTTCGCAATAGGTACCCAGTTATCTTGTTAATAAATCCTAAAAATCTGAGCCAAATTCATAGAGAAATTACTGAGAACGAACTGTTTGAGTAAACTCTCCTTCCTGATGGAGTGTCTAAAGGCTATCAGCTTTACAACGAGCGAGCCGGACGGCGCCGAGAGCACACGTTTTAAGATACAATTGCATCCTACACGCTTTACGAAAAGCTAATCTTATACCGGCAGCCGGCTGCCGGTAAAAAGGAGCGACCTGGCGGTTTTTTGCGAATTTAGAAATCGTGTTAAAAATGGAAACTCTTCTTTTCACTCTAATGCCTAAATGACTAAAATTTGGACAGTGTTTGCTAAAGTGTGTTTTATCTTATGTCTACCGGACACGAAATTTCGTTTCTCGGCAGTCCCCAAGCATGTAATACAGAGTAGTAAATTTTAGTGGTACTGTAGCGTAGTTTGTTTGCTAGCACTATAAGCCGGTCGAAGTGCTAACGACGAGAAGCTGAGTTTGAGCGAGTAGCACGGTAGAAGTACATAGTTATCTTGGCTTCTCTGATAATGAGTTGAGGTTACCATGGATATGAAAGAAATGGGCAGCTACAGGCTTTCAAAGTGTCTTTGTGGCTGGAGAGACCATGGCTGCCGCTCCGTCTCAAACTCGCGTTTTCTCGCCACCTCCTGCCTACGAATCTTTGTTCGGTCCCCTGCCTCCTCCTCCTCCTCTTTCCGGTACTCTCTCTCTCTCTCTCTCTCTGAAAACACTCGTCTAACGAAACTTTGACTTTGTTGCACTGTACTTGGCAAAAATCAAATTAGTTCTCAGTCGACTATTCAAAAACTATTGAGAACCATACATGTTACAGGGGGGTCTGGGGGGTCTGCCCCCCACCCGACTTAGGCCAGACCCCCCGGATGGGCCCCCCCCCCCCCCCGAGACGATTTCACCGACCCCCCCCCCTCCGATTTTCTGGCAAGTAAATTTTCGAGCAAATTTTTGCAATTTTTCCAATTTCACACACAAAAATTGCCAAAATCGCCTGCAAAACAGCACTTTTTAGCTGTATTTCAGCCCAAATTAGCGATTTTTGGCAAATTTTAGCCAAAAAATTGCGATTTTTTTCGATTTTTGAGCGTTTTTTAGTGACCACCCCCCCCCCCATTTTGGCTCAGACCCCCCAACCCCCCTCCCCCCATCGGTGGATGACCTGTTACATGTATGTTGAGAACCGTGCAAGCAAGCTCGATTCCCCTAAACATTTTTGAAAAAATTAGAAAGTTATATGAAATTTGAAAAAGTAGCATTTTCCGAGAACGATTAGTATCGCGTTCGAGTTTTTCATTTAACAAAAAGAATTCATATCGAAAAGAGAAGACAGAGTTGATTGAATTTTGAAACGGACTACTACTGTTCCCTAAGATTTTGCGTTTCAACTGCTGCCTAATATACGCAAAATACGCATTAGTTTTTGCAATGCGTATACGCAAGCAAACTCATACGCTATGCATTTGAAAAATCCGGTATTAAACAACAGTAAATATTGCCAAACTGTTTTTCAGGTGTCTCTGCCAATCAACTGCCGTTAGTTCATCAGCGCCAGGCACCTCTTTACGGCAAGTTCTCAATACTGATTTAAACTTACGTCTAATAAATTAATTCAGCACCTCCCATATTCACCACACCGGGTATGGTACATTCTCCGCAAGTCTGTCAACCATTTCCTCTGCCAGTCGCGGACCAGCCCTTGCCTCAACTCTACAACCCACAGCAGTACCAGCTTTCTACTAACCCTGCTCACAATGATGACGGTATGCTGTGTCTTTGATTCCTGTACCGAGTTTTTCCGTAAATACATACAGTAAAACCTCGTAAATTGAACATAGGACCGTCCGGTCATTTATGTTACATTTATCGAGGTTCAGCTAAAAGGGCTCAAAGGCCAAATCGACTATCTCTTTGAGTATCAGTCTTCAAAATTTTCTGTCTGTCCGCACGGACATTTTGCCGAATGCGGACATGCAGCAAAATGTTGAAATTCGCGTCGGACACATTATCCGTGTCCGGTTTTATCATGCGGACATTTTCGTCCATCGATGCGGACAGACGCGGACAGAGACGTCCGGATTGGCGGACAGAGGCGGACAGAGCCGGACAGAGATGTCTAGATTGGCGGACAGAGATGTCCAGATTGGCGGACAGAGACGTCCAGATTGGCGGATAGAGATGTCCAGATTGGCGGACTACAAACAAATCTGTTTTGCCGTTCACGTTTCGCGCTAGTGGTTTGCTTTTGTTGTTTTACCTGGAAATCACCCTAAAAATCGGTTTTACACAACGTTCTCATACCTCTTTGAGTATCAGTCTTCAAAATTTTCTGCCTGTCCGCATGGACATTTTGCCGAATGCGGACATGCAGCAAAATGTTGAAATTCGCGTCGGACACATTATCCGTGTCCGGTTTTATCATGCGGACATTTTCGTCCATCGACGCGGACAGAGACGTCCGGATTGGCGGACAGAGCCGGACAGAGATGTCTAGATTGGCGGACAGAGATGCCCAGATTGGCGGACAGAGACGTCCAGATTGGCGGATAGAGATGTCCAGATTGGCGGACTACAAACAAATCTGTTTTGCCGTTCACGTTTCGCGCTAGTGGTTTGCTTTTGTTGTTTTACCTGGAAATCACCCTAAAAATCGGTTTTACACAACGTTCTCATACCTCTTTGAGTATCAGTCTTCAAAATTTTCTGCCTGTCCGCATGGACATTTTGCCGAATGCGGACATCCAGCAAAACTGTCAAAATTCGCGTCGGACAGATTATCCGTGTCCGGTTTGATCATGCGGACACTTTCGTCCATCGATGCGGACAGACGCGGACAGAGTAGTCGTCCATCGATGCAGACAGACGCGGACAGAGACGACCAGATTGGCGGACAGCCGCGGACAGAGATGTCCAGATCGGCGGACTAGAACAAATCTGTTTTTCCGTTCAGGTTTCGCGCTAGTGGTTTGCTTTGCTGTTGTTGTTTCACCTGGAAATCACTGTGTAAAAATTGTTTTACACAACGTTCTCATGCAATTTTACCGGTAAGGTAACCAATGTTAGTGGTGGCACGTAAAGGATACTACTACATGGTGTTGTGTGATAATTGGCAAAATTTCAGCTGTTAATATTAGTGGTCGATTGTTAGTGTATGCATTGCGTCCTTTGGCTTCTCTTGGCTGGTTGTCCTTAGAACAGAAGTGAGACTCGCCTGTTATAGTAAGTTCTTTTTCTTTCACTCTAGTTATTCATTCCTGTTAGCTCACTTTTACCTGATGGTTTTAAAACTGAAGTGAAATTTCAAAATGAAAATACACCTGTTCTAGATTGTAAATAATCACCTCTACTAGCTCCTTAAGGATCACTCCAAGTGCCCGCCGGAGTGCCTGCCAGACACCAAAATTTCGTCAATTTTTCCAGTTTGTCTCAGACCTTTCAGCAAGGTGTCCGAACCACTGAACGTGTCTGGAAACTGTCCAAACAACAGTGAATGTGCTCAAATCATATGGGCCATCTATCTCTCCAGGACAAACCTCAGAGTGCGAGTGTTCTGTCCGGACTTGTGGCTCCAGCAGTTCTGTCCAGGTTGTCCGCTCCTTTGATTTTGTCCTGACATCTATCTCTCCAGGACAAACCTCTGAGTGCAAGTGTTCTGTCCGGACTTGTGGCTCCAGCACTTCTGTCCGGGTTGTCCGCTCCTTTGATTTTGTCCTGACATCTATCTCTCCAGGACAAACCTCTGAGTAGTGCAAGTGTTCTGTCCGGACTTGTGGCTCCTGCAGTTCTGTCCGGGTTGTCCGCTCCTTTGATTTTGTCCTGACATCTATCTCTCCAGGACAAACCTCTGAGTGCAAGTGTTCTGTCCAGACTTGTGGCTCCAGCAGTTCTGTCTGGGTTGTCCGCTCCTTTGATTTTGTTCTGACATCTATCTCTCCAGGACAAACCTCTGAGTGCAAGTGTTCTGTCCAGACTTGTGGCTCCAGCAGTTCTGTCCGGGTTGTCCGCTCCTTTGATTTTGTTCTGACATCTATCTCTCCAGGACAAACCTCTGAGTGCAAGTGTTCTGTCCAGACTTGTGGCTCCAGCAGTTCTGTCCGGGTTGTCCACTCCTTTGATTTTGTTCTGACATCTATCTCTCCAGGACAAACCTCTGAGTGCAAGTGTTCTGTCCAGACTTGTGGCTCCAGCAGTTCTGTCTGGGTTGTCCACTCCTTTGATTTTGTCCTGACATCTATCTCTCCAGGACAAACCTCTGAGTGCAAGTGTTGTGTCCGGACTTGTGGCTCCAGCAGTTCTGTCCAGGTTGTCCGCTCCTGTGGTTTTGTAAGGCCATCTATCTCTCAGTTTCCCAGTGTCCGAGGCTAGCCAGAAAATTTGTAAAAATTTTTGTGTCTAGCTGGACACGCGTGTCTGCCCGGACAGGCGTGTATCTGCCCGGACATATCGTTTTGTTCATCACTGATGACAAACATGAATCCCAAGCAGCTAGTGCAATTAATCTTAAAAATTTTTTTTCTTTCAGAGTCATGGCTACTCAGCCGTCTGGCAGTAGAGAATATAGGTAGAGCTGCTGAGCCTGTAGAGGTAACATACAGTAGGGACCCTTAAGGGTCCCCCTATACCCCCAGACCCCCATCTGTTCAATCATTCTTTCAGCTGCTCACTTAGCCAGACATCCGGTTGATGAGAACGATCCTGGTCATCTGCTGATTGGAACCTCACTCAGAATTAGAGACCTGCATTTGGACAAGTCTCTGAAAACAGCCTGGAGAATACAGAAGAAACCGATGCAAGGTGCATCAGCAACTGGCCTGGACACGGACGGCTTGTACTGTTTGTAGGGTGCCGCTCTGCACAAACACCACATGTTGGCGCCTTTGGCACAAACAAGTTGACTATTCATTTGATGACACGGAAGCTTGAGGATCCGAAAAACCGTGCATTAGAAGTCATTACTGAGTTGCTCTTTGAATGCGGACTGTAAGTGGCTGAGGACTTTGTCTGGCGGACAGTGTCTAGATCTGATGGGTTATAGCCAATATACTGTTATGTTTCCCATCAGCACCAGTACTGAAACTGATTATACATACTGGTCGTTTAATCTTGTCGTTTTGTCTTCTAAGTCTATCCTTGTTACACATTGGCACTGTGTGCTGATTGTCTGTTGTGTACTTATATCATTACTTCTTAGTTGTAGAGTGATAGACACCCTGTTATGCAGTTGAAAAACATTCAATTTAATCGTGTTTGGTTTTAAGTAAATGTCCTGCTGCTTTCATTAATTCCTAATACTGGTCCAACACAAAGCAAAAATGTCTGAAGTACACACTGGAGTGCAGTCTGTTTAGGTACTTTCTGTCCAGTCAACAGACAATCTGTCCGTGATCTTGTCCGGTGTCCATACTGTATGTCTGCTGTCCGCTCGCTTTTTGTGTCAATTTTCAATCTGTCCGGGTAGCGTACATTTTGTCCACGAATGTCCGGTGGACGGACGATCTGTCCATGATGTTGTCCGGCGTCCATATGTCTGCTGTCCGCTCGCTTTTTCCGTCGATTTTCAATCTGTCCGGGTAGGGTACATTTTGTCCACGAATGTCCGGACTTCCGAGTCGGCGAAAATGTCCGGTTGATCAAATATGATCAACCTGATACTCAAAGAGCTAGGTCCTGAACAAGTTTGCGTCTTGGCCACGGATAGTTTACGCTATCCCGTGTGTCACGGCGGCCCCGGCATCCGTGAGAGCGGTTGTTTGTGGGTTCGAAACCGGTCGAAGCGACTGGAAGTAGTCGACGTGAAGCCCAACCCAGACCGCCGAAAGCCGGTGATGGCCAGTAGGTAAATGGGAACCGAACCGGCGCTGCCGTTGCACCTAACGGCAGCAAAGGGGAGGGTTGTTTGTAGACAGGGCTACCCCATTGAAGGGCTCTGAAAAGAGCGAGGGGTGTCCTGAGCTGTCCGAAAGGACAGTGGAACTCATAAACAAACAAACAAACAAGTGCAGCTAGTAAACGGCACAAGAAAACAATTTCTGACTGGTAACTTAGAAATCAACTAACACAGTTTAGCTTAGGGGCCGTTCATAAACGACGTCGTTCCAGAGGGGGGGAGGGGGGGTCGGCTGAAATGCGACGATAGACGACGCACCAGGAGGGGGAGGGGGTTAGCAAAAAACGACGTCGCTTTTTTCGGAATTTTAGGGTACTTCAATTACATTATTTTCGATTTATGCACATTCTATCAAACGTTTCTCCATACAGAAAAGCTTCCCAGAGCGGTTGTAGGGATTTATTCTATTGATTGTGCAGTATGGTAACAAGAAAACGTCACAGTACTCTATGTACTGCCGTTTTATTGGGGGGGGGGGGGGTAAACCGAAAACGACGTCGCCGTAGGGGGGGGGGGTCCCCAAGAAACGACGCAAGGCGATTTTGGGGGGAGGGGGGGTCCCAAAAATCGGGATTTTGGAACGACGTCGTTTATGAACGGCCCCTTAAGAGCAAGTTTGGAATACATTGTAGTGTGTACTAGACTGATCATACATGTAACAGGGGGGTCTGGGGGGTCTGCCCCCACCCGACGTAGGCCACACCCCCCCAGATGGGGACCCCCCCCCCCCCCCCCCCCGAGACGATTTCACCGACCCCCCCCCCCCTCCGATTTTTCTGGCAAGTAAATTTTCGAGGAAATTTTTGCAATTTTTTACACTTTCACACACAAAAATTGCCAAAATCGCCTGCAAAACAGCACTTTTTAGCTGTATTTCAGCCCAAATTAGCGATTTTTTGCAATTTTTAGCCAAAAATTGCGATTTTTCTCGATTTTTGAGCGTTTCTTAGTGCCCACCCCCCTCCCCCAAATTTTTGGTTCAGACCCCCCCCCGGCCGGCGCCAGACCCCCCCAACCCCCATCGGCGGATGACCTGTTACATGTATGAGACTGATACAGTCAGGCACTTAACGCCGTTTATGGTACTACCGTTGTCAAGTAAATTAGTTTAGTAATTTACTTACTTTTTAATTTACTTGCACCTCCACAAAATAATTTACTTACTTTTTAATTTACTTTGACCGATTTACCAACAATTTAATTTAATTTTAATTTACTTTCAACTTCTAATTAAATTCTAATTTACTTTTCTATGCAAAAAATTGCCGAAAATACCACAAAATCACCAAATACAGGTGTATCTGATATGAATCTAATACCATCCTTTTGTTAAGCTTCATGTTTTTGGTAAAATCAGTTGTTCAGAAATGCATTACAAATATTTTTTCTAGGAGCAAAGCAACAGATGTAAAGCTTTGGCTAAAACTGTAACTTATGGACAGACCGGGATTTGATGAAACAAAGGGGTTTTCATGCATCAGTGCATACATGTATCTGGGGGTCTGCTCCCACCCGACTTAGGCCAGACCCCCCGGATGGGGACCCCCGAGACCATTTTCCCGACCCCCTTCAATTTTTCTGGCAAGTAATTTGTTGAGCAAATTTTTCCGATTTTTCACAATTTCAGACACAAAAATAGCCAAAATAGCCTACAAAACAGCACTTTTTAGCTGTATTTCAGCCCAAATTAGCGATTTTTGACGATTTTTAGCCGAAAATTACGATCTTTTTCGATTTTTGAGGGTTTTTAGTGCCCACCCCATCCCAAAATTTGGGCTTAGATCCCACGGCCGGCGCCAGACCCCCAACCCCCTCCCCTTCGGCAGATGACATGTGATGGTTGCAGGAAAACTGTAGCTTCACATTCTATACGTAGTATAGGATTCCAATTAAGATTTCAGAGAAAATTGTGTTGAATGATCTGCTGCATTGCAGCTGGGTTTCCATTCTCAACAGTGAGAGCATATGTACATTCTGTGGTTAAATAGACAGACAGAAAAGGCACAGAATCACACAAAAGTTACATGCGAGAGCTAAGACTACCACAGATCGAATACTCAATGAAGCAAATTACAAGTAAATTAGAAGTAAATTGAAAGTAAATTTTTCAGGCTTTTCAATCTAATTTAATTTACTTTTTACTTGCTTCGCCATTTTCGTCAGAGATTTAATTTAATTTTAATTTACTTGCCACTTGATTTACTCTTCGGAAGTAAATTATTTTCGAATTTAATTTGATTTTAATTTTAATTTACTTGACAACGGTATATGGTACCGACACCATATAAGGTGCCGGTACCATATGGTACCGGTACCGTAGGTAGTGGTACCATATATTGTACCGGCACCATATATGGTACCCCCACCTTCGGGGCCTGTGGTGGTACCATATATGGTACCCCCACGTTCGAGGTCTGTGGTGGTACCATATATGGTACCGGTACCATATATGGTGACGGTACCATATAAGGTGCCGGTACCATATATGGTACCCCCACGTTCGAGGTCTGTGGTGGTACCATATATGGTACCGGTACCATATATGGTGACGGTACCATATAAGGTGCCGGTACCATATATGGTACCCCCACCTTCGCGTTTTTCCGGTACCGGTACCATAATGGTACCACTCCGTTCAGATTTCGAACCATATGGTAGTGGCATAAACGGCGTTAAGTGCCTGACTGTAAATGGTACCACTGCCCTAGGTACCATACATACAGTACCATACATGGTGCCGGTACCATACTCTGTGTACCATACTAGTACCTATATGGCGTCGGTGGTACCATAAGCGGCGTTAAGTGCCTGACTGTGATAGGCATCTATTTAAGCAAAAAATGCAACAAGACAGCTTTGACTTTATATGCCCATGGATTTGTTTTAGGTTTTGGCACTTTGTGGCCCTCCACATTGAAACTAAAATAAGCCCATGAGCTCATTCATGGCAACTTCATTTTCCGCCTTGTTTGGTCAAATGCAATAGTAATATGTGACTCTGGCAAGTTATGCTAATTAACTTGCCAGAGTCCATACCCTGTGTACGCTACTGTGTTGGTGTAACTTTTTTATGCCTTTCGGACTAGGAGTAGCCAACTGCTATACAGCAGAAAGAAACACAAAACCAAAAATAAGCCTACGGAAAGATAAACCTAAAATATGCCCAGGTGGGCTTATTTTGGAGAACTTATTTTCGAAAAACCCCGGTACATGTTGTACGCCTCACGTGCGCATAGCTTGTAATCTCTGAACGTCACTCTGTCTTTGATCATCTGGTGGAACATACAATTTGAACTAGGATTGCTGTCTCGACGTGGAATATAAGACAACTGTATGCTACGTAAACTACGCCGCTGATATTACGCAGCGCTCAACGCTGCAGGCATAGGGTTGCCAGATTGGGGGTTTTACCCCCAAGTTTGGGGGTATTTTGCCACCATTTGGGGGTGAAAATTTCATCTCGGGGTTGGGGGTACAAATCTGGGGGATTTGGAAATTTTTTGGGGGTTGGGGGAATTCGCCAAAATTTGGGGGATTTTTTGGGGGGTTTGGGATTTTTGAGAATTTTCTTCTTCAGACTAATGATGGAATGTTACTTTTTACCAGAGACGAATCAATGTTCAACATATTTGTCTGAAAAAAATGTAATGTCATCCATCTTTCGACCAAAAAAATCGAGGTTTGTCATGTTTTATTATTCTGAAGAACTTTTATGAGGAGCTTTCAAAATCTCAACTTTAGAAATGCTTTTGCAACAGTGAAAAAATTACAAATATTTAGTGGATACGCGGCATTATAAAAATGTATATTAGAATCAACGTGAAGTAAACTAAAACCGTGTCATAACTTGAAACAAAGCTTTAGAAAATTTCATCATAGTTCTGTAGTTTTCTTGCTGTCTGATGCCTGGTCTGATCGTAATTTGAGGGATTTGTTGCAGAATCACAATTTACAACAAAGTTATAAATTAAATAAATTTCATTCTTTCTGTTTCTCACTATATCTATCTTATACTGCAATGTGAAATTCAGCTTCCATCAGCTCTAAAATTACATTTTAAATTTGGGGGATTTGGGGTATTTTGAAAATTCTAGGGGATTTCTGATTCTGATTTAGGGTTTTTTTGGTCTGCAGACCTGGCAACACTGGCTGCAGGGGAAATAAAGAAAAAAAGAAAAATATTTTTTATCGGATTCAATCAGAGGAATGAGCTGGTTGAGGAAGGAATCATTGCATTCGCATACTACACACAGTCAAAAAAGTCATTTTGTAGTTGGAAGGGGCTAAGCTGGCTAACAACTCTTCTTTTTATTATTTTTATTCGTTTCTTCGCTTCGGTCGGCGGCAGCAGTGCAGAGTAGGAGAGAGAAAGGAGTGGTTAGGTAATAGGAGCAGCTAAGCTTCATTGGATTCCTAAGCTAATACCTCTCCTTCCTAAAATACCTAATTCTGCTAGTTCGTTTGCATTTTTTATGTTCGTGATCTTCGTCGTTTAATTTTTTACTCCGAAAAAAACAATGGCGGAAAATAGCGCGGCTATTCTTAATTTCTCGAAGACCGGCCTCGAGCGTCTTTTATACGGTAACTCATGTTCTGTTAATTTGAAATGGATTTGGATTCAAACTACCCTCTTTTCAGAGATTACAAGCGTAGGTAGAATACGCTTTAGTCTGTCCGAATTCTCGTGTTACACCAGCAACTTAAAACTAACGTCAGTTTAGACAGGTGGGTCAGTCGTCCCCAGTTGATGCCGCTGGACTGTCCCCCAGGGATTGAATACCTAACTGATATAAGTTGTGTGCTTATAAAAGCCGGGTCTGATATCATCGACAGTAAGTGATTACGGTGCTTTTCCTCTTTTTCATGCATGTCTTTCTCATTCAGCTGGCTGGACACCGCCCCCACAAACTCACAAAAACTTCTACCAGTACACGATGAAGACCTACGACAAAAAGCTGGTTTTCGTTGCCTATACCGGTATCGGACTTTTCCATCTATAAGACCGGTCTTATAACCGGAAAATGGCTAAGATTTGGGGTTACATATTTGCACAAGTTATAGGACCCGGCTCTTGTAGGTGGAAAATCTATGTTTTACCATTAAAAAACTAGACGATCTAAATGCATGAAAAGCATGAAATACACGGGTTTTGATACAGCAGCTATCCAAACCTATCAAATCAAGAATTTTACCAAGATTACGCAGGTTTTAGAACGATTCTGGAATGACCTGAGTTCAAAAACTCCATATTCATTAGTCATCTTGTAAAAATATAACAAACTGGAAAATGCCCCCTCCTGACAGACCCTGCTTTCTGACCACTTGCTTATAAGGCCCGGGTCTTATAACCGGGGAGGGGTCTTATAGGTGAAAACTCCGGTACGTACACTACGTTGTGCGCGTAAATTGAAGTTAGAAACAAAGCATATGTTTATTGGTTGCGGTGCACTGAGTGCAAAGAGAATTTGTAGACTTCAACGAGCAGAGTTATCCGAACGAGTGTTGCAGCAGTGATTCCAACGACTTCACCCAACTGCACGTGGTAGCACGCACCGGTCAGGTGAGTGAACGTGAAATTTTCATAAGCAGGAAGCTATTTATGCCATGTGCAGGAAGTGATTGGGTTGCGAAGGATTGAAGAGGATGGTTTAGTACTGTTTTCTGTGATTTCGGCACCCACCAGAGAAACCATGGCAACACTTCACTGGGGGTAAGGAGTAAGGAGCTATTTCGAGTTAGAAGCGTTAAAAAATATCGACAGCTACGTTTGCACCGTACTGTGTTTGTGTGTACTGTACTGTACTGTATTGAGTACTGTACTGTACTGTACTGTACTATACTGTACTGTACTGTACTGTATTATACTGTACTGTTGTACTGTACTGTACTGTACTGTACTGTATTGTACTGTATTATACTGTACTGTACTGTACTGTACTGTACTGTACTGTCTACTGTGTACTGTATACTGTGTACTGTGTACTGTACTGTACTGTACTGTACTGTACTGTACTGTACTGTATACTGTAGTGTACTGTACTGTACTGTACTGTATTGTACTGTACTGTATACTATACTGTACTATACTGTACTGTACTGTACTGTACTGTACTGTACTGTACTGAACTGAACTGTACTGTATACTGTACTGTACTGTACTGTACTGTACTGTACTGTACTGTACTGTAGGTCTGATGCAGCGACTACGGATGAGATCAAAGATTGTTTCGGATTGACTCAATTGCGAGTGGTCGAAGAGTACAATTGGCTTGCTTGCAACCACTTTAACGTAAGATCAAGCCTGATTTATAACCTTCATATTTGTAGTCTCGATGTTTGATTTAGATCCAGTCTCTGACCGATGAGAAACTTGGTGTGATCGCCCGCGACGCTCCCTTCTTCGGAAACGTTGATACCTGCATTGTCAACTGTACCTGGTACACTACAATTTCTCTCACTTAGTTTTCTGTTTTAGTTCCGGAACATCTGCAAGTCAAAATGAAGGCTGCCCTCATAGTCAAGGCATTTATGGTGGTAAGTGTCTGACTATATGTAAATAGACGTAGCCCTCCTTTCTGAATGTCTTGTCTTCTTTAGCACATCACAAAGTTCTACGACTACCGTGCTCGACAGCAAGGCTATCGCTAAATCAATCAACACACACTCTATGTACGATTTCTAGTTGCCGTATTTGGTGTAGTGTTTCCGAGTAAATTTATTTTGAAATTAAATAACTATTAAATTGCTTGCTCAGCCTTCAGAAGAAAATAACTTGCTATTAATTTGCTTGTTACCCAAATTCTGAAATTTAATTTGATACAAATTTGTTATTTGATATGAATTAAATATAAATTTGCTAAAATCAATACTCAATTCCTGAGGAAACAGCTCAAAATCTGGGTCGTGTCAGTCCAAAATGAGTTGACCTTTCGTCAGATGACGACAAATGGTCTATAAATTAACATTTAATGTGTTGATATCTTTGCTATAAGCATGAAGAAAGTCATCTTTGGACTGAACTTCTTGTTTTGTAGCCAGACATTGGTTAGTGAAGCTGCCAAACCAAGCAAATTTATATCAAATTAATATCAAATTTATATCAAATTTCTAGGCCAATTTTACGAAATTTAATATAATTTTAATTTGTTTGACAGTCATCGCGAGAAAATTAATTTGTTATTAAATTGCTATTTACTTGGTGATTTTGGCCAAAACAATTTAATTTTGTTATTTAATTTTAATTTGATCGGAAACACTAATTTGGTGTACTGTTGCTAAGTAAATTATAATTATAATTTTAATTATGTTTTTTTGAAATTTACTAATACAAGTAAATTGTTTGGTAAGTAAATTATAATTGAGTTATATTTCAGATAAATTTACTTAGCAACAGTAATTTGGTGGTGTTCGCTGTCGACTTATTGTATTTTATTAGAGCTTCGATCGTACAATTATGGGTATTACTGTAGATGCGTCAACAACTGCGCCAAACTAACTAACACGTGTAGTACATACAATGTATGTAGCTACCTTCTGTTATTGCTAAGTACAGGGTCCGCCAAAAAAAACAACCCAGCAGATTTTTCGCTGTAGCAACCGCAAATCTCAACCGATTTGAATAAATCCTTCTTTAAATGAAAGATAAATAAATCCTTAAAAGATTGCTGAAATTTTCATTAATTTACTCTGCCTAGTTCCTCAGATATTAGCTCTCCAAGTCAAAACAGTGATTTTAGCAGTGAACAAGAGAGATTTTTTTATTATTCTGCACTTCGTAATAAAACGGATTCCCGCTACTGCTAAGGGCTATTGGGGGCTTTACTGGTGAAACAGAAACTCGGTTTACTTCAACACTAAAGTATCATTAGCCCCAGCAGTAGGAATCTGCTTTATTATGAAATGCAACGGAATCGCTCTTGTTCTTTGCCAAAATCTGTTTCGACTTAGAAGAGGGCAAATATCTCAAGAACTAAACTGTGAATCTCAATAAAAATTACACCAATCTTTGAAGAATTTATCAGTCTTTCATTCAAAAACGGATTCATTCAAATCGGTTGAGATTCATGGTTGCAAAAGTAAAAAAATCTGCTGGGTTGTTCTTTGTCACTCTTGTTCATTGCCATAATCTCTGTTTTGACTTTGAGGACAAATATCTCAGGAACTAAGCAGGCTATCTTAATAAACGGTACATCAATCTTTCAAGAATATATTTATCTTTCATTTAAAAAAGGATTCATTCAAATCGGTTGAGATTTGCGGTTGCTACATCAAAAATCTGCTGGGTTATTTTTTGGTGGACCCTGTATAGCAGCTAGCGTCTCAAAGCAGAGTGTGGTAATAAGTAGATGTTAAAAAAGGCAACAAGTTACAATAAGAAGTTCTACAAACAGTATTATATAAGAACGGTCTGGCGTTTCCAAGATTGTACATACTTCCCTGACTACAAGCAAGACAAACCCAAACAAAAGTTTATTAGTCACTTTCGAGAAAGGGCAATCGATCAACAATCAACAAGGCTACATTGTAATTGATTGCACTCAGAGCAAAAACAATCTACTTTATCTTTGCTTTGTTGTCTTTACTTGCTCAAATTCCTGTAGGGCCTCATTACGGTTTGCTGCCGCTTGTAGTGGTCGGCTGATGAGTAGGCATGAACGTTAGTCTGTCGTCCCATTCCTCCTCTCCGTTTCCAGCAGTAGCCGCAACGTGGATGCTATTTCTGTCAGTTCCAGGCATTCTTACTAACTGGTTGGTGGTGTTATTGACCTTGACAGACCAGGAACTCCGGTCAGACGGGGTCTATAAATGGTATCTGTTCAATTTGGCTTTGGTGGATCTAATTTTCGCAGGCAACTTTCAACTGCAAGCTTACCTTATAGTCAACCCTCAGAATCAAGGAGTGCTTTGTTACCTGGCCGCAGCCATAATGGTGGCTGGAATGCCGGCCGTTAATTGGGCTCTCTTACCAGTTATGGTCAACCGACTGATCAGTTTGAGTTGTCCTAACTACTACGATCAGATCTATACCATCAGAAATGTTTTCCTTTCTTGCTTCTTCTTCGCTTTTCTTCTGCCAGTTGCTTACATTCTGCCAATCGGCATCGGAGCTCTTGGAAAGGGTGCCCTTCTTTGCGCTCTGACTATGAAAGCTAGGAACCACCCAACATATCAAAGCAGATTAGAAACTCTGTCCTACACAATTATCATTGCGTACTTGTTGATTTTTTCTACCGGCTTCGCTGTGAACAGAAAGGTGAAGCAACGCGAGAGACTTCAGATGAATCTACAACAACGACAGGCGCTGCAGCAGACCAGAGAACTATCCAAAACTACTCTTTTCCAAGCCATCGCTCCACTGATAGTGCAACTGCCTGGGTTCTTGACCTGGGTGTACTTGGAAAGACTGTACCCTAAGGGAGAGCACTCTTATATGGGCTTGGACGTGTTAATCTCTACCGGAATCTGGTCTTCGCCAACCATTGATGCCATCTGCACTCTCTACATTATCAAACCTTATAGAAGAGCGCTGAAACGGCTTCTCGACCGATTCGGTTCCTCCAACTTGGTTCATGCTCTTTGACATAAACGAGACCAAGAATTTCGCTTTGGAATCGTATCATACGCTTTTTGGACTGTGCATGTTTACAAGAACGATCTCTTAGTGAAAAGTGAAACAATTGCTGGGTGTTGGCAACTGAAACAAATCTCCATAGCTCTTAGACGCAGAAATTTTTTGCGTGCCTGGCCATAGGGACATGCAATGCGTGCCTAAAAATGGTAATCACGCAAGTGAATCTTTTTGCATTCACTGAAATTTTCAAAAAAGCGTGATTTGCTGTGACTGGCCAATCACGCGTTGCATTCAGGATTGTGCATCGTCTGACAAAAAAGCGTGATTGACATGTCACTTTTTTGCAGTCACTTTTTTGCACAAACAGCCGCACGCAAAGCGTGATTCTATGTGGGTACTACTCCAAATGGAGTAGCTTCTGCTAGTAAGGGATAGGTAAAACAGAACGGAAGATCCTCCAATGTGAAAGCACCTACTATAAATAGAGAAACCTCCTGTTTACATTTACGTCTGTAGGTG